>VMDR010006540.1:0-44950 GCA_007922815.1 Macrotus californicus | reverse complement strand
TAGCAGTATGGAGAGCCCTATGTGTACCAGGAGGGGACACACTGGGTGAGCTCTAAGATTCCTTCCAGTTCTAACATGAATCACAGTCCCCTATTACTCCTGGCTATTATTTATCATATCTACCCACTATCACCTATTTCTGTAGTAGTTGAATTTGAATCTATTTTTGTCACACTGTTCTTTTATCACATCTTTAGGAAAGTAAGATTTTTCTTTCAGTTCTCACGAAAGAAGAAACAAAATCTCAGCTTCTAGAGAAACTGAATTTGGGAACATTTCAAAATAATTTTCTCAAATCCTACATCAACATAAATATTTAAGATTCTTAACTTAAAAAATTGACCAGTAGGATATTTTCATGAAAAAAAAAAAAGGATTGAACTACAACTTTTCCCCTGGCTGGTGTGGCTCAGTAGATTGAGTGCCAATCTGCAAACCAAAAGGTTGCTGTTTCAATTCCCAGTCAGGGCACATGCCTGGGTTGCAGGCCAGGTCCCCAGTAGGGGGCGTGCGAGAGTCAACCACACGATGTTTTTCTCCCTCTTTCTCCGTCCCTTCCCCTCTCTCTAAAAATAAATAAATAAAATCTTTAAAATAATAAACAAAATAAAAGTCAAATAAAGGACTACTGATTTCTTTACCTTGTGAAAATTATTAGTTTCCCACTAGGAAGAGACTTATTTTAAAAGAAAGGGTGGAGTGAATGGAGACTACTGCACATCAGGCACTATGCTAAGTGCTTTCGATACATGGTGTCATTTCATGAACAAACGTGAAGTAGTTAGCACGCCTGCTTTGAACGTAGGAAGCTGACCCACCAAAGTTTATGAAGACGGAAGTTGGAGAAGGCTTCCATGGTTTAGCTCACTTCATGAACATTTATTGAGCAACTGATGTATGTCAGGCAGTGTGATGGGCCCAAGAGAGAAAATGTTAAATGAGTCCAAGAACTAAGTATACTAGTATAATAGTATACTAAGTATACAGCTCACTATTTAGGAAGGAGACAGCCACATAAACCTAATTGTGATGCTGTTGTGAAAGCTCAAGACAAATACAGGGTCCAGCACAAATAACATCTCTTTTGTACTAAAAAATCTTTTATTACAAAATTATAAGCATGTCATTCTGTAACATAACAATAGCACACTCAAGCGCACCATATGACATTTTAGGTGAGATGTGCAAATTAAAACTATAAATTATTACATCCATATTATTACCCATCCAACCACACTGGAGCAGACCTTACTTCTGCCGGACCCTGTATGTGCCTGGGGAGCTAAGAAAATTGAGTCTAAATATGTTTGATGGCAAAGTTGAGGCTTTTTGTTTTTAAAGTTCATTATTATGATAGCCCCCCTTTCTTAAAAAGGAAATGCATATGAGTAGATGAAAAAGCTCCATTTTGTTCTTGAATACTTTTTATTAGGTTTTGAAATGTAAAAGTGGTATATGTCGATGATAAAAATGTCTGACATTTCAAAAAAGTAAAGTGAAAAGTCAAAATCCACATCCATTTTTCAACAATTTCCTCCGTTCTCTCCCCCAGGGAGAGTCACTTTTCCATTTTCTCATTCCGAAGACTGGGAAATATAAAATAAAAAGATATGAGCCCAACACCTAAATGTAATGCTTAAAATAATAAATCGCTCTCCTCACAGCCTTTCTGGACAGAGTTTAAGCATCCTGACGGTCCATGGTCATGTTGGGCTGAATTTGTGTTTCTGACTATGAATTGTGTTAGTGACTATTTTAGTTTACCTTTCACTTCATTTTAAACTGAAAAAAAAGTTTTATTTCTTTTTTCTTTTTAAGATTTTATCTATTTTTAGAGAGAGGAGAAGGCAGGGAGAAAGAGAGGGAGAGAAACATCAATGTGTGGTTGCCTCTCGCATGCCCCCTACTGGGCACCTGGCCCACAACCCAGGCATGTGCCCTGACTGGGAATTGAACCGAGACCCTTTGGTCCACAGGCCGGCACTCAATCCAGTGAGCCACACCAGCCAAGGCTCATTTTTTTTTAAAGATTTTATTTATTTACTTTTAGAAAGGGGAACGGAACAAGAAAGAGAGGGAGAGAAATATCAACCAGGAACCGAACCCACATGCAGGCATGTGCCCTGACCAGGAATCAAAATTGGGACCTTTTGCTTTGTGGGACAAAGCCCAACCAATTGAGTCACACCAGCCAGGGCTTTTATCTGACATTTAAGTACTACTTTGAAGGCAGCAAAATGGGCCAGGAAAAACATTAGCCTTGGTATGTGTTTCAGGGGTCCAAGACCACCCATACATTTCTTGATTTGCTAGAAGTGTTACAGAACAAAATGGGTCCATCCACTCAGTCCTAGCAGAGCCATGCCCTTGACAGCGAGAACTGCAGCAGAGAAATACTGGCTATTTTATTGACTCTTTTATTGATGAATGGTGCCGTCCAGGAGAATGGGAAGCCAATGTGCAAAGGCCCAACCTCCCTGACGGCGTGTAGGTTACAGATTCTATAGGGAGCTGCTTGGTCAGAGGTGATGGAAGAGTAATGAATCATTTCTTCAGGTCTTGAGGACAGCTCTGAGGTGTGCTCTGCTGTCCATCTGTCTGGTGTCATGGGAAAGCAGTCAGGAGGCTGTTCCACCTTAGGGCTCAGGAACTGAAACATAACTTAGATCAAGATGTTATCTTTAGGCCTCCAGACTGTGTGGCCACGTATCACGTCTTGGGTACTGTCTTCTGCTGCCTCGAGGGGTTACTGTTTATCAGGGTAAAAGGCTAGGTCTCTGCAGGTTTCATGCACAGTTGCACTCATGGTTATAGTATATTACGGTAATTACCAAGAGGAAAAGACCCATCAGGAGGAGTCTGGAAGGATCCACTCCCAGATTTCCTCTGCTCTCTCCCTCACACCAGAAGGAATGTATTTCTTCCTCCAGCAATGAGACGCAGCAACACACGTGCCGTGTTCTGCCCAGTGAGGCCTGCTTGAGACACGGAGTCCAGGGTTTTTATTGGGAGTTTGTTCCTTAGGCATAATGACCTTCCACAACTGCCAAAAGTCCAGATTCCCAGAAGGATGCAGGGACACGTGTTCAGTGCCCTAGATGGGCAAGACAACCTACCCCTTACAGAATGTTTTAAAGGCAAAGTTTCCAGCCAAGGGCCAACTGCGTAAGAATGCCTTTTAAAGGCAGCAGCTCCAGCTCTGCTATGTTAACTGTTTCCGGAACAAATATGGAAAGTGATAACCTGGGAAAAGAGAGCAAAACTTAAAGACGAGTAATAAGAATGGGAAAAGCAGAGGAAGGACAAATGATTGAGAGGAAAAGAGAGCAAACGAAGTAAAGGGAGGGCAAGGAAAGAAGACAGGCACAAGGAAGAGTGAAGACAGAAGGAGAAGAAAGTACTCACCTGGCTGAACACCCGGCCTGTCACTGCGGCCACCTGACCCTCTAGCCTCCTTGCTCCATGCCATTCCACCCAGCGCCCACCTCCACTCCACGTCCATGCCGCGTGGGAGAGGCCTCTTTTCATTCCCTCTGTTTCTATATGTCTGGTCCCTTGTTCCTGCTGCTTTTATGTCATCTGGCTGCTTTGATAAGGATGGAGGAGAAGGATGAGGGAGGAAAGTCCAATAGTGATGAGATTCAACAGGAACAAGCATTGGAGCTCAATGAAGCAAGGACAGAGGTCCTGTCAACTGTGAAAGAAAGATGAACTCTTTCCACCTTTACAAGACAAGAAACACGGGGCCAGCATCATGAAAGGACGGCTCTTCTGACGGTACTTTTTAATTACAGTGGCCTCCTGGACTTCTGACAGGTCAGTGATTACCTCTTTCATTTAAATATCTAAAGCAAGTGATTTTATTTTTTAAGTTGAAAGGTGCTTGCATTTTAATCTTCCAACCCTCCCTCTTCTGACTTTCTGAGTTCACCGAAATGAAAAGAAGAAACAGGAGCCACTCTTTGCCTTAGTGGTTTTGTAATTTAAAAAATATGACAGATCCTCTTCTTCTTTTTTCACATTTTGTATTTTAAAAATTGCTGTCAGACTAAGGCTTTGCCAAGTTTCAACCCCAAGTGAAATCTCACCAAGAAAACTGAAAGATGTGTAAAAAGCAGATGGATTATAGGTATTATCATACAGCCTACACATGTGTTATGTTTCTTTTAAAACAAGTTCATCTCTCCTAAGTTAAATGTATAATATTAGTTACAATTATATTCATGTACTGAACTATATACCCTTTTATCATCCCATTTTTTTACTGTCAGGAAAGTTTCACTTTTGTAAAAATGCATATATATTCACCTGGATAAAATCAGGCACCCTACGTAAGACAAGAAATTAGGAGGAACATGGTGGCCTTCCTTTATCAGTTAAGTCTATCACCTAGAAGAAGATATTTTCACAATTCCCACATAATGGAAGATGAGCAGATACAAGACATTTTTCACTAGGCACATTAAACTCCCTTAAGGGAAAACCGGATGTCAGTTAGACCCTTCTAAAAATCGAATGAGCTCCCTTCTTTGATAATGGTAAAGCAAGGGGCACTGTCACTGAGGGAGCTCATGACTGGAGGTCTGCTATTAGTGAGACTCTGAGGAATCAGTGGAGAGCCAATGGAAGCACAGGATAGAAGGGTGAATCTGGTGCCACAAACATTCTTTATCTCAGCTTTTACTCCCTCATAAGGCCTTCCTTGCCTGGCCATTAAATGCATTCTGCATTTCCAACATGGTGAATCATCATTGTTTCAGCATCCATAGAGCGGCCAAGAATGGCCAAAATCCAAAACACTGCCAACACCAAATGCTGACAAGGATATGGAGCAACAAGAACTCTCATTCATTGCTGGTGGGAATACAAAATGGTACATCCAGTTTGGAAGAGAGCTTGACAGTTTCTTAGAAAACTAAACATACTCTTACAATATGATCCAGCAACCACACTCCTTGAATGAAACGATCCAAATGAATTGAAAACTTGTGCATGCCCCAAAATCCACACACAGATGTTCATAGCAGCTTTGTTTATAACTGCCAAAACTTGAAAGCAAGCAGGATGTCCTTCCATAGGACAGATAAATAAACAGTGATACATCAAGATAATGGAATACCATTTAACGCTAAAAAGGAATGAACCATCAGCCATGCAAAGCCATGGAGGAAACTTAAATGCACATTGCTAAGTGAAGGAAACCAATCAGAAAAGGCTACATATGGTGTGATTCCAATACCATGATGTTCTGGAAAAGGCAAAACTATAGACACAGGAAAAAGATTATGGTTGCCAGGGGTCGGGAGAAGAAAGGGATGAATGGACAGAGCCCAGAGGATTTTGAGGGCGGTGAAACTACTGTGTAAATACTACACTGGTAAACACATGTCATTATGTATTTATCAAAACCCATGGAGTATGCGACACCAAGACTGAACCCTAATGTAAACTGTGGATTTGGGTGATAAAGACACATCAGTGTTGGTTCGTCGTTGTGTAAAATGTCCCACTCTGGTGGGACCTGTTGACAGTGGGAGAGGCTGTGCAGGTGTGGGGGCAGGGGGCTTATGAGAAATCTCTGTGCTTTCCACTCATTTTTTGTTACGAACCTAAACATGCTCTAAAAAATAAAGTGGATTAATTTGAGAAACAAAGAAGCTGGGAATGCTCCTCTTCAGTAAGGCAACAGGAGGCGTAGGAAGTGAATCAGATGACTTGTTAAAGTCCCTTCCAACCCTGAGGTTCCTCGATTTCTATGCTGTGTTTAGTGTTGGGATACCACTGACTCTTAGGACAGGAAGGGATTTTAAAGGTCATCGATGGAGGAATTCTTTTCTCGGCAGGATGACAGCTGAAAGGTCATCTAGTCTGTGCTAGAGGATCCTCAGAGAATGGATATTTGGTTTCCTCTTTGGTTAACTCTTTCAATACCTCCCGAGTTACTTTGCAAGTTATCCTTGCATTGAAGAAATCTGTCTCCCCATAGTTCCCACCCTCTAGGTATATCATGGAAACCAGAAAGACAGCAGTGGGTGCCTGGAGGCAAATCAGATATCTATTCAACAAAAACCCCACCAAGAAATGTGAAGCCCTTGCCAGACAGATGGGCGTCAGAAGAAAATGACTCAGGGATCTGGGATAACCAGACAGAACCAGGATGGACAGCAAGCCAGACACACAGTAAACGCGAGTTTGTGCGGTTATCGCTGTCCAGGGGCGCAGGCAAATTCAAGCAAAGAGAGCATCCACTTGTTTCTGCCAGTGTCGTCCTCTTCTTGAGAAATATTGAGTTTCTTTCAACTAAATATTCCTAAATACATTCCCCAATAGGTTCTTCTAAACTCTTTGCAGACAGAAAGAGCTCTCTGCTAAGGACTTCACAGCCTTGTTTGGAAAATATAAAAGAACTTCGTTAAATCGAATGGATACTTTCATCCCTTACTTCACTTGGTATTACCTTGAAACCTAAGATTTACTAAATAGGCTTTCCTTGACACTTTCCCCTTCTTGTTTTGACCTTCTTTCTCTCTGTCTCATTTTCTCTCAGCCTCCTTCATTGGATTCTCTCCCCTCCCACAAATAGTGATGGTTTTCCCAAAGCCCAATCCACTGGCCATGCTGTATGAATATTGTATAAACCATACCTCCTGGGCAATGTAGCAACTCCCATGGCTCTCTCTACGCTCCTACGTTGATCATCTCAAATGTGTATCCCTCCAAGGGTCTCTCTCCTGCACTCCTGAATCATCTGTACTCAGCAGCTCACAAGTACAGAGTATGTGTGCTCGCAATGGATCCAAGTGTCATTCACTCCCCTGTTCATGCATTTCCAACTGGGCACTATATTTACCAATCTCCAAAGCTGGGGAACCAGAAGTCATCCTACATTCTTAGCTGTCTATTTTTCTAAAGATTTTATTTACTTATTTTTAGAGAGAGGGGAAGGGAGGGAGAGAGAGGGAAAAAATGTCAATGTGTGGTTGACTCTTACAAGTCCGCAACTGAGGACCTGGCCCGCCACCCAGGTAGGTGCCCTGACTGGGAATCGAACTGGCAACCCTTTGGTTCGCAACCCGCACTCAATCCACAGAGCCACACCAGCCAGGGCTCACCTGTCTATTAATTCCCATTATCCAGACATGAAGTCCCATCAACTGTACCTCAGATGGCTCTAAAATTGGCCTCTTCCTTCCATCCTTGCCACCAATGACATGGTTCGTCCTCTTGCATTTGAACTACTGTAACATTCTGCTTCAACCCTTACATTTTTTCATTATAATGTATTAATGAAATACATTGATGTAATAGCTTAGGTACTTTTATAATGAATGAGTTTCTTGATTTGGTCTTACCCTGTCCAGTATAGCTTCCCACAAGCCACAAACTGAAGCTATTGTTGGTCTTTGATCATTTAGTAGTTGCCTCCAGATCTCTAGGTAGCATGCTGCAGGTCACAATTTCTTGGTTTCTCAAAATCAAATTTGTATTAATTTTCTCCTACTGTAGATGAACAGTTACTTTGCTTCCCTCACTCCCAAATTGCCAGTAGCCCTTCTTCCCAAAATTCTGTATATACCCAAATATAAGGCAACATATTTCCTCAAAATTATCCCATCAAAAATGAAGTCCTTATTAAGACTTTCATATTACAGGCAGTCTCTCAATTACTTGATTTTGAACAACAAAATACTATTTGGGGAAGTCACATTAACCTGAAATGACCTCAATCAAACTCAATTTGGATGCTTATAAAGGTCACCTGAAATGATGATGGGAGAAGACAAATAAATGTAATGCAGATTGAGTCATCATTTCTGGAGAGATGACTTCAAACTGTAGCTCTGGGTGCCAATGAGTACAAGCCTTTTTAAAAAATCAGTTTATCACAATACATGAAATGCCTACGCTCTGGAACTCACTACAAAGTGATGGATCTATGGGAACCATGATAAAATTTCTAATGGCGGTATCACGCACAAATTAGAAAAACACGCCGCAATCAGCCCACTTGCTGGAAGTGAACGCGCCACTGTTTTCAAATGGAACGTCAGCGCCCAAGTGCGGAGTTCGGGCAAAATTGCATTACGAGATGTGACAGTGGAAACGAGCAATTCTGTATAACAGTATATTTCATATAATACAGGGTTACAATATGCATATCTAATTAAAGTTTAAGTTAAAAATAGGCAGAGCTGAGACCAAAGCAGCCACAGCAGCACAAGACCTTTGCAAAGCCAAGAGTGGCCAGATCACCAGTTCTCCCATCTAAGACGTGAGCCACAGATGCCAGCCCGATTAGCAGCACCCAAGTGGATAAGGCGCCCTCAGAGGATCCAAAGAGCCTAACATCTCAGAGCTCTTCTTCGGAGAAAGGCAGGAGGAAACTGGGCATGTTTATATTAGCTTGAACCCTGTTAGTTGCCAATGTTCAACCACTTTGAAAGTTACAAAATAGGACAATAATGTATATTGCAAACTATATGAAAAGTAAGCATACAACTCATTAATAAAAAGACAAATGATTCAATTTTTAAAAGAGACAAAGAATTTAAAGAGACATTTCTCTAAAGTAGATACACAAGTGATCAACAAGCATATACAAAGATGCTCAACATGATTAGTCATTAAGGAAATAAAAATCAAAACTACAATGAGATGTGTAATCAAAAAGACAGGCAATAACAAGAATTGGCAAGGAAGTGGGAAAACCAGAACCCTCGTACATTGCCAGTGAGAACGTAGAACTGGTGCAGCCACTTTGAAAAACAGTCTGGCAGTTCCTCAAAAAGTTATCCACAAAGTTCCCATGTGATCCGGCATTTTCACTCCTAGGAATATCCCTAAGAGAAGTGAAAACCTATGTCCACACAAAGAGTCGTACTCAAATGTTCATAGCACCACAGTTCAGAATAGCCCCCAAATGGAAACAGCCCAAATGTCCATCAACTGAAGGGCAAACTCAGTGTGGTCCCTCTGTACAATGAAGTATTAGTCAGACATTAAAAGGAATGAAGTATTGATACATAGTACACATGGGTAAACTCTGGAAAGAGTTTTTTTACTTATACTAAGTAAAAGAACCCAGTCACAAAGAGACACACATCGTCTGATTGATCCCATTTACATGAAATGTCCGTAGTACACAACTCCACAGACACAGAAAGCAGATGAGTGGCTGTCAGGGGCTGGGGGGAGGGGCGTGACTGCTAATGGTATGGGCTTGCTTTCTGGGGTGATAAAATATTCTTGAATGAGTGGCGATTGCTGTACAACTTTGTGAACATATGAAAAACTCTGGAGTTGTAAACTTTTTTAAAAAAAGATTTTATTTATTTATTTTTAGAGAGGGGAAGGGTGGGAGAGAGGGAAAGAAACATCAATGTGTGGCTGCCTCTCTTGCACCCTCTATTAGGGAACCTGGCCCGCAACCCAGGCATATGCCCTGACTGGGAATCGAACTGGCGACCCTTTAGTTCACAGCCCATGCTCAGTCCACTGAACTACACCAGCCAGGGCTGGATTTGTAAACTTTTAAAGGGTAAATTTTATGGTATTTGAAGTACTCATACATACAATGGACCATTACTTAGCCTTAAAAAAAGAAAGGACTCCTACAGTATGACAACATGAGTGAACCTGGAGGAGATTATGGTAAGGGAAATAGGCGAGTCACAGAAGGACAAATACCATAGGACTGTAAGTATATTGATATAAGGAACTTAAAGTAGTCAAACTTGGAAAAGCAGAGAGTGGAAGGGTGGTTGCCAAAGAACTAAAGGGAGTGGGAAATGAGCAGATCCTGCCCAATGGGTGTCAAGTTTCAATTATGCAAGATGAATCAGCTCTAGGGACCAGCTGTACGGCCCTGCTGGGCCTACAGTGAATTATACTGTATCGTACACTTACCGCTTTAAGAGGGGCTATCTCATGTTAAGTATTCTTACCATAATAAAAAGATTTTTTTAAATTACAGACTCATCCAGCTAAATGGAGAAAATATGTATATATGTAAATATATAATGTCCATCTAAATGAAAACATGAAATTTTTAAATTCTCATAGCAAATTCAACACACCCCAAGAATACCTCCTTTTGCAGGCCCAATTTAAGCCACACCATTCTAAACAGTTAATGACCTTCCACTTGGACCTTTCTCTGAACTTTGTGGGTGCCCCTCTCCCTGTGCCTGTCATTTTGTAATGTACTTCCTGTTTTCCTCCTCTTTTGTCCTTGTCTGGGAACCTTTTGAGGTCAGTAAGTGGTCTTCTCTATTTCCTTACAGATAAATGTAATTACTTCACAGCAGATAAATATTCCATAAATACTGGTTGCTTTGAATGAAGAATCAGGGGTGTCCAACCTGCAGCCTGCAGGCCACATGCAGCTCAGGATGGCTAGGAATGTGGCCCAGCACAAAATCGTAAATTTACTTAAAACATTATGAGACTTCTTTGTTTTTGTTAGTGTTTGTATATTTCATGTGTGGCCCGAGACAACTCTTCTTCCAGTGTGGCCCGGAGACACCAAAAGTTTGGACACCCCATGCAGGGAGCCCATCAGTAAGACAAATCTGAAATTATCTGTACTTGTAATTTGTATAATACACAAAGAAAGGTAAGCCATTGAAAAGTACTCCACTCTTTGAGAACTTGACTTTGGTGACCTGCAAAGACCAAGGAGAGGATTTTGTTCCCCTTGACAGGTATTTACTATTTATCCATTTCATCAGAACTCATGGGTTTTGTTCACCCTTCCTGTTCAATCAGCACCGAGAGGTGTAATGGTTGTGAAAGATTCCTAATGTCTATGGTGCCCCCTCCCAGCCTCCTATTTTAGGGCAGAACCATGAGCTCATTTACAGAAAGGTTTGCCAGGCTCTGCATATGGTCTGTAATATAAATAGATCACATCTTAAGCATATCAGCAAGATAGAGGAGGCTTGCCCTCCCCAAAGTCTGCTGAAGTAGAAATTCTCACCTAAAAAAGTAGGCAAGCCACCACTACTTTCGACTTCTCAGGGAATTTAAAGATGTGTTGTGTGAAAATTTTCACTCCTTGGCAAGCTTAGATAGTCCTGGACCATCCAAAAATAAAACATGCCAAAAGTAAAGACTAAATGGTAGTCCTGTTTAATTCCAGACTTTTACCTATCATGGGGCTTCGTGACTGCATGTTTATTAAGATCAATTTAGGTTCATGATCTGGATTATAATCTATTCCATTAGTCTAAACTATAGTGACTACAGCCTGTTTTGTCATGTATAAATGAAACCTAATAATTTGGCTTACTCATGCTATGAGTCGCCATTACAATAAAAATGAATCTACAAGGTAAAGTTGATCACAAAACCAAATGATCCTGAGCTGCACAAAACTCATAAACAGGGGGGGTCTTGTCCATCTCTTTCAACATCTAATTATTTGTTTCTTTTTAAAGTACTTATTTGAAATACTTTTAAGGCTCACAAGTTACAAAAATAATATAGAGCTCTGTGAACGCCCCACGCAGCCCCTCCAAATGAGAACATCTTACCTAACTATCGCCACGGCCAAAGCCTGGAACCTCACATTGATACAATACTCAACTAACAATCTTATTTGGAGTTCATTCTTTGCTGCATTTTTCAGGGGTGGGGGTGCACTGTCTAGTTCTATGGAATTTTATTTCGTGTTTAGTCACATGTTTTCACCACGACAACCAGGACACACACTGTTATTATTTTTAAATATTTATGGGAGCCCAACTGTGCGCTAGGCACTGTTAGGCACCTTTGCATAATAACCTCATGAGGTAAACTTACCATCCCCCACCTCCGGAGTGAGAAGACTTAAATCAAAAGGACAAAGCAGACAGTTCCCCTTCTTTCGGTCCTTGAGCATGACGCATGCGCTAAGAGGCTCTCTTGTGTAACGGCATTAAGTTCAATAAGAGGGATTGACTTTTTTCACCTTTATATGGGGCCTTTAATAAGTCATAGCTCTTCAGTTTTCAAATGGGTGAAGAAGAGTAAGTTCACGCAGTCAGGTCCCTTCTTTTTTTCTTTTACTGCCATCAGGCAAGATGTGAGTGAAGAGATCACAAAACTGAGGGTCCATCCTGCAGCTCAGGATGGCGAAAGCCCCACATCTGAAGTCCCTTTGGCTTTTCCTCAAAACCATAGCACCTCTATTTCTGCTCTCGTTTTTCCTCCTGCACTCAGACAATAACATTTTTAGCCTCTGGGAATTATTTCTAAAAATAAAATGAGAAAGAAGAAGAAACATGCCTCTATCTTGGTTTCTAAATGTTACTTGTAACTTGCTATGTAGTTTAATTCCCTAATAGAAAACGCTGTCCACTGCACTATCTTCAGGCTCCATGCAGCTAGAAGATGTACGACCTTCATGCTTCCTGTGTTCCTGTCCCTCCTACCCCCTCTGGAGGTCCCATAAAGGAAATACGGTGGAGCTCCCTGGGGCACAGCCCTGAGCTAGGGGAAGTGTTACTTCTAGTCCGACCCCCCTCTGCCTTTCATCAATGATCGAAGCCTAAACAGTTGGGGCCCCACATGTGAGTTTTTCTCCTCTTTCCCTGATCATTCCTTCTCAGTCCCTTTTCTCCTCTCCTCTCCTCCTTCTGACCTCCAAAGTTGCATGCAGTCCTTGTGGACCATCCACAGCCTTTTCTCTAAAATGGTGATTCTGTACCAAGGGTGATACTCACCCCTGAGGACATTTGGCAATGACTGGAGCCTTGTTGGCTTGTCACAGCTGGGGATGGGGTGGGAGGTGTGTTACTGACATCTAGTGGGTAGGGGCCAAGGATGCTGCCAAACCCTCTACAAATGTGCATCGTAGGACAGGACAGAGCCCACAACAAAGAATGATCTCAGCCCACTTGTTAACAGTGCCAACGTTATGAAACCTCGCCCTAAAAGATTTTATTCAGTGCCATGACACCCAGATTCAGCCTACGTGCTGATGATTCCCAACTTTCAATTTCCAGTCCTGCCTTTCCTCCCAGCTCTAGGTTGTTATATGCAACTGTCTCCACTTTTATCTAGTACGTGCCTCAAAATTAATTCATTCACAAGCAAACTTTGCTGGCACCCCCAAATCTGCTTGTCCCCCAGACTTTCCCACATCAACAATGGTGCCATCCAAGCAATCATCTTAGATTAAGATTCTGATTGTATGGATCGCTTGGTGTAGGCACACTCCCTTTGGAATCAGAGAACAGTGGCACTGTGAGTGAGCTTTCTCTGACGGATGAGGAGAGCAAGACCCAGGAGTTTCTGAGTTGCTCCTAAATCTCACATTTAATGTGATAGGAGAGTCAGAGGTCAAGTTATTGTCCTGTAGCCGACATGGCTCCCTTAGGTAAAATATGTAGCTCAGGTGTGTTCACTTTATTATTTTCAGAAGACATCACTAGATAGGCAGTTTGGTATAGTGCAGGGGTCAGCAAACTACAGCCCATGGGCCAGACCTGGCCTGCCACCTGGTTTTGTACAGCCCGGGAACAGAATGATTTTACCATCTGTAAACAGTTGGGGAAAATTCCAAATAACAATTCATGACATATGAAAGATAAATTGAAAACCAATTTTCATCTGTCTAAATAAAGTTTTATTGGAACCTAGCCACACACGTTCATTTAGGTGTCATCTCTGGATGCCTATGCACGGCGACAGCACAACTGAGCAGTCACAGCACACACTGGGTGGCTGGCACACTGAAAATATTCACTATCTGGCCCTTTGCAGGAAAAGTTTGTGGACCCAGGTATCCTGACAAGAGCTCATATTTTAGAGTTAAAACAAATACCATGGATTTCAGTTTTGTCTCTGTGGCCACTGTGATCTTTGAGTATGATCCAAAGTCTATCAGCCCCAAGTTAAGTGGGGACAATAAAACTTGCCTTGAAGGACTGGTAGGCATGTTAGAAATAATGCCTGTAAACATCTGGAGTATACTAGGTACTCAACAAACATTAACAATGATGATAAAGATCCTTACTAATATTATTATTATCACAAACTTGACCTGTCAAATTTCCCCTTTGGTATGCTTTGAGAATTCCTGTGTCAAATGCCTTTTGAAATCTAGGCAAATATACAACTTAAAACAACTGTCCCAGTCCCTTTCATCCATTAGTTAGGTGATGACTGAACAAGTTCCCATCACATCAGGTTTTGACAGCAAACTGCAGGGAGGTTAATATCTTTATAATTCACAAGTCCTTGCACCCAATCATGAATTCCCTGGGTAATTAGCTTCCTGGAAAATTGTCTCCTGAGTGAAAAAGGTGACACTCTCTGAAATAGGAAATCATCACCACCTGCCCAGTCCTCTTTCCAACTTACTTATCCCAAGAATGCCAGAAAATCAGTTTAGTTCATAGAAAACGGGGAAGCAACATTCAGTTAGTAAACAGCACACAGAAATAGTCTCCAAGCTACCAGAACCCCGCTATTTCAGAGTGCTTGGAGGGCACTTAGAGGGACCACAGAGGCAGACTGGCCTTGAGTTTTGATTAGCATCCCCCCAGGTTCCAGGGATCAGAGATGGGAGCACACCCAACACTCACCTTGCCCATGGACTCCAGCAGGGCCTTGACCTCAGCCCCGGCCACCGCCAGCCCTTCAGAAGATTCTGCCATCCCTGCTGGCTCCTGGGCCTCAGGCGTGTCTCCTGGCTTCCATCTCATTCCTGGAGTGGAAAAGAGGTCAACTTGAGTTCTTTTTCTTGGTGTGACCCCGTCCTCTCCCTCGCTCGCATCCCGCCATTTTCCCCTGCTCTCTAGGCAGTTTGGGCTGAGCAGGGTCACTTCCAGCCTCCCCGGACTCCCTCTTCCCGCTGAACTCTCCTTCCTATGGCACTTTCTGGGATGATCCACATTTCTCACGAGTGACAAGACGTCATCTTGCTAATTAACATATGGCCTAATTATGGCAGCGTTACACTTTAGAAGACAGAATTAAGTCTAAAGTGACCTGAGTAATTAGGAGGGGCAGAAAGAGACAAATGGAAGCAGCAGGAACAAAGTGGGGGAGGGCAATGATGTGGCCATATCCTATGAGGCCTGAGACAAGTGGCCCGACTCGGGTGCATGGACACCCAGGGACTGGCCCCAAGCAGGTTGCTATTGTAAAAAGGGGAGAACCCTATGTAGGGCAAGAGGGGGTCTTCCTTCCTCGTCCCCCTCTTTATCCTCTCCTCAACCATCCCTGCTGCTGAGGTGGCCAGGTGGTACTTGATAAAATAAAGGAATCAGAAAAATTCACACCCACAGAGTTGAATTTTCACAGGGTTTGCAAAAGAGACAGGACACTGGGGATGGGGCCAGTGTGATAGCTTTGGGGGGTGTTTTTGCACTTTCTTTTTCATTTTTTAAAATTTCTTTTTATATATAGTTGGCGTATGTGTGATAGCTTAATTGACGGGCTGAGGTTGACATTGCCAGTAAGTGGTCCCTCCTCTGCTAGTAAGTGTGGCCTAGGGTTAGGACAAACAAGGACATCATGTGTGCATCGGTTGGGTTCCCCAGAAGTCTATGTTGGGTCAAGAATGTGGGTACAAGGCATTGATTTGGGAGGAGGTCTAGGGAACTCTGGCAGGGAGTGAGAAAATTAGACAGGGAGGGGAAAGAAGGCAACAGAAAGTGCATTAGCAAAGCAAGTTATCACTGTGGGCCGCTGGACCTCAATCCAGCTGGGAAACTTGGGGAGACAGAGTAGAACACATCTTGGCGGACACTTCCTGTAATCGGCCATAGAGTGAATATTTTCAACCTAGTGGGTCACATGATCTCCATCACAAGCACTCAGCTCTGCCTGTGCAGCGTGAAAGCAGTCAAAGATAGTGCACACGTCAGTGGGTGTGGCTGTGTGCCAATAGAACATTATTTGCAAAACGAGACAGTCAGTCCAAGGGCTGTGGTTTGTCAACCCCTTGCTGTGGAACACTGTCTCTCAAACTTCTGTGGTAACCAGTTTTTAAAAAATGCCCAATCCATTGCAAAACAAGACTTTTATAAATACAAAAATGATGAGCCATTGGGAAAAAAGCAATAAAAACCAGATATACAAAGTGCAATTTTTTAAAATTATTAGACTCGAAAGACACGCAATGTCTTTGTGCAACAGCTGTAAAAATTTGTAAATGATTACCCTGAAGTTATGCACTTATCACAGACAGGTCAGGTCCTTGATCTCAGCCATGGCCATTGTCCCTGTTCGCAGCCCTGTTGTACCTCTTACAGGGTGAGGAGGCTGGGACAGTTTTCCGCTGACACCTGCCCATTATTATCAAGGGGTGCTCATGGGATGTTGGCTCCTGGTCCTTCTGGCCTGTCTTGCACACAGGCCAAGCACATTTCTGCAGGCAAGGAGGCGGAGAGGCCCAGGGGCTCTTAGTAGGAAGCCGTGGTCATGCATGGGAAGAGAGAACCAACACGTCAAGGGCAGGGCACCGCCAGTGACCTTCCAGTGAGACAGAGCAGAAAGACCATGGGCTTTGGAGACAAAGAGTTAGAATAGAAGTCCTGCTTCTGCTTTTTAACCTCTCTGTCTCCCTATTCCCTGATCTAAAAACACATGAGTGTAATATGGTAAGGGCTGGAGTTGAGTTTTGTTTTGTAAAAGTTTATTTATTTTTTTAGAGCAGTTTAAGATTTGCAGCAATATTAAGGGCAAGGTACAGAGATTTCCCACATACTCCCTGCCCTCACACGTGTGCACCCTCCCCCACTACCAACACACCTCACCAGAGTGGGACATTTTTAAAACTGATGAACCTATGTTGACACATCACAGTCACCCAAAGTCCCTAGTTTTCCTGATGGGTCACGCTTGGTGTTGTACATTCTGAAGGTTTTGACAAATGTACTATGACACATAGCCACCATTACCATATCATACAGAGTGGTTTCACTGCCCTAAACACCCTCCACGCCCTGCCTATTCATCCTTCCCTCCTCCCTAAGCCCTGGTAATCACTGAGCTTTTACAGTCTCCATAGTTTTCCTTTGCCAGAATGTCATAGAGTTGGAATCACAGTATGTAACCTTTTCAGATTGGCTTCTTTTACTTACTAATATGTGTTTAAGGTTCCTCCACAGGTTTCGATGGCTGCTGGTTCACTCCTTATTTAGCTAAATAGCATGCCATTGTCCAGATGGACCACTGTTTATTGATCCATTCACTTGCTGAAGGACATCTTGGTGGCTTCCAAGTTTTGGCAATTAACAATAAAACTGCTGCAAATATCCACGTGCAATTTTTGTGTGGACATAAGTTTTCAACTCCTTTAGGTAAATACCAAGGAGCACATTTGGTGGATCATATAGTAAGAGTATGTTTAGGTTTGTAAGAAACTGCCAAACTTCTTCCAAAGTGACGGTGCCACTTTGCATTCCCATCATAATGAATGAGTTCGTGTTGCTCCACGTCCTCGCCAGCATTTGGTGTTGGCAAGGTTTTGGGTTTTGACCATTTTAACAGGTACGTAGTGGTATTTCTCTGTGATATACAGTGCTGACCATCTTTTCATATGCTCATTTGCCATCTGTATACCTTCTTTAGTGAGGTGTCTGTTAACGTCTTTGGTCTGTCCGTTAATCAGGTTATTTTCTTGTTGAGCTTTAAGAATACTTCATATATTCTGGATAACAGTCCTTTCTCAGACGTCTTTTGCAAGTATTTTCTCCCAGCCTGTGGCTTGTCTTATTCTGGGTTGAGGTTTAAGTGGTCTGACAAGAAACCCTAGTATATGTGAAACATTTGGGCACATTAACAAGAGCTCAGGAATAACTCCCTAAATTATCGAAATCATCTCCATGAATATACATATAGAAATTAAGACACACATTTATGCCTATGGTAGACATTGTTTACTTTCAAGTAAGCAAGAATAAATATTTTCATCCTAAATATTCATCATAAACCTCTGAATGCATGCAGTCTGCTTCG
Organism: Macrotus californicus; assembly: GCA_007922815.1. Classification (NCBI taxonomy): domain Eukaryota; kingdom Metazoa; phylum Chordata; class Mammalia; order Chiroptera; family Phyllostomidae; genus Macrotus; species Macrotus californicus. The sequence goes on along the minus strand of VMDR010006540.1, from coordinate 26,998 downwards.
ATAACATTTGTGATAAGTTGTATTGCTTTTGAAAAATTGGGCTTCGTAGGTATGCTTAACATCTACGGTCCGTCTTCCTTCAGTAAAGGAAATGACTGTCCATAACGGGGGTGGGACTTATCCAATCAGTTGAAGGTCTGAAGAGCAAAAACTGAGGTTTCCTGGAGAAGGAATTCTGCCATAAGACTGCAACGGAGAAGTCTTGCCTGAGTTTCTAGCCTGTTGGCCTACCCTATACATTAAGAACTTAAGGCTATAACATCAACTCCTATCTGAGTTTCCAGCCTGCCAGCCTGCCTTGCAGATCTCAGACTTGCCAGGCCTCACAATCGTGTGGGCCAATTCCTTAAAATAAATCACTCTTATGTATGCATATGTACATATATATAGGTATAATATCTATATACACACAGGTACATTACTTTTGCCCACGCTGTATATAAACACACATATACATGTACACATATATCCTATTAGTTCTGTGTCTAGAGAAACCTGATAGTTAGTTATTTATGTATTTCATGTGGGTAAAAATTAATGAGCAAATTACATTAAATGATCAAGAAGTATCTTTGGCCCTAGCTGGTATAGCTCAGTGGATTGAGCGTGGGCTGTGAACCAAAGGGTCGCCAGTTCAATTCCCAATCAGGGCACAGGCCTGGGTTGCGGGCCAGGTCCCCAGTGGAGGACACGTGAGAGGCAACCACACATTGATGTTTCTCTCCTTCTCTTTCTCCCTCCCTTCCCCTCTCTCTAAAAATAAATAAATACATAATTTTTTTAAAAAAGAAATATCTTCGGTGCTCCTCTAACGATGTGGACTACCTCCAGTACGCCAGAGGTGCTTCAGATCTTTGACGAATGGGAGCAGGAGAAAGGGAGGGAGGCATTTCCATCTGCAAAGTGAACTTCACGGGAGTTTCTCCTTGGAGACCGAGATGGAGGTCGCCTGTAACAGCTGGTCTTGCTGCTGATAAAGACCATCCTCAGCAACTCTTGGACGGTTCACCATGCGCCACGCATAAAAGAAAAGGGCTGGTGACTTGTTCTGCATAGATGCCGAGAGAAGAGATTTCCAAAACTGTAACTATTTCTAGAGACAATATGTCATTGATAAGAATTATTTCAAATTGCAAAATGCATCTGTGTAAAAGAAATGTATGTAAAAGCCTGCACATTCTTTTGTTAGCAAAGCTGAATTCAGCCAGATCATCTTTCCCATATTATTACAAAGTGAGTTTTACAACAATTAGCAAGCTCTTCCAACACTGTGAAAGGCAGCTGATTTTCTAAATCACTTGCTTACCAATACACGATTGCAATTTAATAGGCCACTCTGAATAACTTATTTTTAGGACATATGTTTTGCATGCCATTATTTTCACAAAGAGTTTTGTCAAATAGTTTTTCATGTCCCTGACAGATTTTTATATCAGCAGTAAATAGGCTTAAATGTAAAAGCAGAAACCATAACATTTCTTGAGGAGCTCATAGGAAAATATCTTTTTTGACCTTGTTATAAGCAAAGATTTTGTTCAACAGGACCCAAAACACATTAAGCACAAAATAAAAAGTGATACACGGCACCTCGTCAAAATTAAAAACTTCTGCTCACCAAGACCCCATTAAGACAACGAAAAGGCAAAGCCACAGCATCTGATCAAATCTGCCATACATCATCCATGACCGTGAATCCAGATGATAAAAGGAACTGCTCAAAATCAATAATAAACAAACAAACAACTATGATGTTTTTTAAATGGGGCTTGAAAATGTACTTCACAAAAGATTATAGATGGCCAATAAACTCATGAGAAGGCACTCGGCATCTTTAGTCAGCGGGAAATGCAAATTGAACCCACAACGAGATACTACTATAAATCCAAGAGAAGGGAGAAGGGTTGTCGGGAACACGTATAAAGGACACGTGGACAAAACCACAGTGGGGTAGGATCGAGGGTGGGAAGTGGGGATGGCTGGGGTGGGGGGAGGGATGGAGGAGGAGAAATGGAAACAATTGTACTTGAACAGCAATAAAAAAAAGAAAAGGAAAAAAGAGAAAAGATGAGCTTTAACAGGTGGTGGGTAGAATACGGAGTAACAGGGGTTTTGATACATCGTAGTGTGGGTGTAAAATGGTTTGACATATTTGGAGAAGAGTCTGACACTTTCTTATATAGTTTCCTTCCTCTTACTTCTAGGTATTCCACTGCTAGGTAGTTACCCAGTGCGAATGAAAACATAACGTGTACACAAAGACTTGCATATCAGTGTTCACAGGAACTTTATTCACGCCAGTCGAAAACCGGATGATGGAAACTCAAGTTTCCATCAACAAGCAAGGAGAGACTCACATTGCGGTACATTCATAGAATTTTCTATGGCGCAGCAATAGGAAGGAATGCAGTACTGATATACGCAACAACATGAATGACCCCGAATCAGTGCGTCGGGTGAATGAAACCAGATGTGAAAGAACAGATTGTACACTTCCATTTATATCAACATCTAGAACAAACAAAGCTCCCATAGTGAAGAAATCAAATAGAGATGGCCTGGGGTTGGGTGGAAGAGTTAGGGGCAGATTTGACTGGAAAGACACATGAGGGAACTTCCTGGGGAGTTAGAAGTGTCCCATATCTTGACTCAGGCGATGGCTGTGTGCCTGTATTCCTTTGTCAGAACTCACTGAACCGTGCGCTTAAGGTCTTTGCATTTTTCTGCCTGTACATTATGCCTTAATAGAAATTTCTTCTTCATGGGTAACATACACTTGTTGCTTGCATGCTTCCCATTCATAAGCAAGGTTCCAGAATCTCTGTAGGACAGCCGAGATTTTAGAATGCAAGGGAGATTTTTTCCTAAGGCTTCAGATAGAGCAATATCCTAAGAAACTGCGGCAAGTGTTCTAACACTGTTTTACTAATGTTCACCTTCCATCAAACAGACAGCATGTAATAACCAGAAGTCCCTCTTTTGCACTGTTTCTCCGGGCTACACCAGCATGAGGACTCTGCAGGCACGACGGTACGTGAGGAAGAGCAAACAGTGTTTGTTTGCAGCCCGCCTACGGTCATCAAGGTAGTTTCACTCGTTCTACATGTCATGGCATCTTATGCCTGTGTCCTATCACAACAGCTGTATGGTCCTGTGTCCACGTGGCCGCGGTCCCCTCCAGAAGTGTTGTTGGCTCTTGTGGCCCCCTAAGCGCCTCCAGTGAGCCTGTCGGGAAATCCTAACAAAGCATTTTCAGTCCTTTCTCCCTCGAACTGTGTGGCTTACATCCATCAACTGGGATTGGAGGACAAATTTGAGAGCGTGCAAGGAGCTTTTCTTACAATGGTTTCTGCATTCTACCTTGCCTCAAACCTCCAGTCTCATCCTTCCTGGGCTCTGAACTGTGAAGTCTTGACCTCTGCCTAGTCCACCTCTAACCCTCTGGCCCTGCTGATGAGACAAAGCTCAAGGAGTTTGGAGCATGGTTGCTCCTTCAGGGCTTGGACCTCAGTAGACCACCCAGCTCCCAGGATCCCGCGTTCCACCGTGCAGACTCCAAACCCCAGTCCAGGTAGGGGGCCACTGCTCCACTATCACTCATCACTCTGGATAGAGGTTGAGAAATTACATTTAATAAGTAGCCATGTGTTGTTGAGAAAGCTTATATATTTGAGAACAGTTTAGAGAACTCAAACGTGAGCAGGTATGCATAAATTTATAAATCAGTCTTTCATATTTTATCACAGTAGTTGAAAACAATCCCTAGCTGACATAAAACTTCAGGCAGGGAGCTCATAGTGGAATTCTAGGGCATTGAAAACTTTTCCTCTCAGTTTGGTGTTTGAGATGTAATTCTACAGAAACATATTCAAACTTAGAAGATAATAATACATTTTCATAACATTTTTCCATTATCTGAGAAAAGTATTTTCTTTCAGATACATTTATTGACCCTGAGTGAACTTATTGTCTAAAAATAGAGAAGTCTTCCTTTGGTCTTCTACCCATCTATCTGAGTGTAGGAACTAATTAACCATAACCTAAGCAGCACACATTCACAGCCTGGAATAAAAAATCATTTCTGCAAAGTTAAGTCTGCATTACAGTTGAAAACACTAATGTCAAAGAGAAACTTAGTCTAAAGAAACAGTTTGCACCCTGGATGGTCTGGTTGGGTGGACTGAGCACCAGCCTGCAAACCAAAGGGTCACCGGTTCAATTCCCAGTCAGGGCACACACCTGGGTTGCGGGCCAGGTCCCCAGTAGGGGGCGTGTGAGAGGCAACCACACATTGATGTTTCTCTCTCTCTGTTTCTCCCTCCCTTCCCCTCTCTCTAGAAATAAATAAATACAATCTTAAAAGAAAAACAAAACAGTTTAGTCCCAGGTTGCAATGCAATAGACTGAAGTTCAACTCAGAAGGATGGCCCTAGAATCTATTATTCTCCACCCTAGCCACTACACTGTTAAAATGGAAGATGCACCTAATCAATTATACCAGCTGCGCTGGAATATTGCATAGCTTGTAATCTCTGAAGCTTAAAAGAAAATCCGTTTACAAAAATTCAGGGATACATCAAAATGACAAGGGGAATGAAGTGCCTTCATTTTCAATTAACACCAGCCAGAGTTTTACAAAGCTGTAACATCCTCGTTCCCCTTTTTACCTTGTCTACTATCTCTCAGTTTGATCACAAACATGTCATGGAAACGGAATCGATGGGATGTTCACAAAACAGATGTTTTCAAGGGATGCTAATAATATATTTAAAACTAAGAAATGCTTTTCCAGAGGGACATAAATTACAAGTCACAGAGTACAAGGTACACAAGAACACCTTAAACTCTATACCACAGAGCAGATAAAATCACAGGACATGTTGTGCCCTCGTTATTTACTGAATAGCCACTATGTGATAGAAAGTTCCCAAATCTCTCCTGAAGAATTAATATGCCTTCACTCTGTCAAATTGTGGACTGCTTAGAAGATAACTCAAAAAGAAAAGTATATTTCACTGTACTTAGAACCAACTGGGGAAGGAATATTTAGAATACCATCTTCTTATGTATGAGCAACTGAAGAATTTTCTGTGTGGGCATGTATGTGCAAGTGTGTGTATCTATACACACACACATCTTACAAATGGCGTGCTTTTTCTTTGTTACAAATGAAATGTGCTTGTCTTCCAATGGTGAGTGCTCTCGAAGGGAAACTCTGTTTTGTTAGTGGTACGGAGGTCTGACTGTTATTGGTACTTAGCTCTTCCCTGTTTCTTTCTTTGCTGCTGTGCCTGGACGTAGCTTTTCCACACAAATACAGATTTATGACCTATAACTTCACGCAGGGCATGACAGTAAGACTCTTCCCCTGGGAGCCCATCCTCAGTTTCGCTATCACGACCCTGTCAGTGGCTCTCCATCAGGAGTGACTCCGTGCCCCTGGGGACATTTGGCAAAATCTGGAGATATTTTGGATTGGCATAGCTGGGGAAGGGATGCCACTAGCTGGCAGAGGCCAGGGATGCTGCCGAATTTCCTGGGATGCACACACCTGCTCTTCCCACCATGAGGAAGAGTGGTCCAGTCCGAAGTGTCAATCACGCCGAGACTGAGAAACCCTGCCCTAGACTTATAGAGAACTAGTTTAGTTCAACCAGGCCTGGTGTGTCACTGGCTCCCTGCTAAGCAATTTATTTTGGGGTTTCAGATGCAGGGGGTTCAATTAAATTCCCCAGTTTATGGCACATTTTCATCACTGGATTCTACAAGGCCTTATTTTGTTTTATTTGTTTATTTTCTATTCCAGTGCCTCCACACTACCACTCAAATGCATTTGATTTGGATTATTTGTACGCGACCTTGTATAGTGTTTCGGGGTCTGTTTGTGTACATGTATTTTATGTTACATGCATGGCATTGGGATGTAAACCCCCACCATTGTGTTTCTGACTTTTTTCCCACACAGCATTGTGTTTAGGATCTACCCATGTTGTTGGGTGCAAATTCACTATGCTCCTCCTAATTGCTAACAGGTACCCCGGGGTACGCTTTCATCTCAGTTGACTAATAACCCTCCACCCCCAGCACTGTGGCATTTCCACCACTCTGCTACTCTGAGCATCACGACAAACATCTTCAAAATGCTCCTTATGTATCTGTGTGGGAATTTCCCTGAGACATGCAGCCAGGAGAGAGATTACTCAGTGCTATTTAAGCTTTTACCACAACTGATCCTCAAAGCAATGATGTGAACTAGGCAGCCCTGTTTTCCAACATTGAGACAGGGAACATGAAGCTTTGAGGGATTATATGAATGGGCCAGGGTCGCCCAGCAGACCTAGAATTCGAATGTCTGTGTTTTCAGAAACTCACACCTCACTTTGTCCTTAGAAAGGACTAAATGCAGACGCAAAAACGAATGATGAGCCCAGAGCAGAGCCGACGCTGACAGGAGGGTAATGAGGGGTTTGTGTGAGTCTGTCCTCACACTCTGTCTTCCACCCCAGCCCACGTGAGGGATCTTCCTCTCCACGCTTTCAATGTCCCCCAGGCTCCTCAGGAACAAATCTCACAGGAACAACTGGACCCGTCACAGGGAGGACGGGGTGGACGTGATGGCCCAAGCCTCGAGCCCAAAGATCTCACAAAGAAACCCAAAACCTCTCTGGTGTCTGAACACCTTCACCAGTTACTCTTTCATTCATTTTCCATAACCAGCTCTGACATGTCGTACTCTGGTCAAGCAACAGCTATCATTTGGAGGATTGGGCTCCTATCTGTGACTCCCACATCACAACCACATGGGGCCCTTGTTTGGACTGCTATCTGAGCCGTCACACCCGTGACCCTCAGGGAAACCCACCACTTGGCCATGACCTAAAGGCCAGAGGGGAGGGTTGGCATCAGAGCAGGGACCAGCTTCTGTCCATGAGGCTCCACTGCGCAGGAGCATGATGGAGACCTCTCCCTCCTTGGCTGGTCAGATCTTGGTCCATAGGGCCTCCTCACAGCACCCTCCACATGGCAGGGGCAGCGTGGTAGCTGACAGTCCTGCACTTGACTGAGCACAGCTGCTGGTCCCACACCAACATGCCAAGGGGACAGAGAACTCGTAGTCAAAAAGTCATCTGGAGATGGAGAGAAGGCTGCTCACCTATCAGTATTTTCACCTGTCTTCCAGTTGAATCATGTGTACAGGCCTCAGAACAGGCTTTGACTGTCACTCTCGAGACCCAGCAAGGTGAAGTGGTGGAAACCGCCCCGGCCTAAGAGTCCAAGTGTTATTATTATCAACGTGCTGAGCCACTGGGAGCAGCTTAGCCTCTCTGGGTCTCACTGAACTCTCCAGGGAAAGAAGGGAGATTTCGGATTATGTCCCAATGTGCCTTAAGTGTCTGTGAGGGTCCCTTTAGAGCCTCTCAGGATGGGGTGGCCGGGAATGGGAGTCCCAGCACCCGCCCACTTCAATTTTATATACTAACATCGCATATAAGAACACACCCTATTACAGCAGACTTCCAACGCTAAGGGAAGATTTTGAAAACAATTGATCACGATGGCTTTAAAGTTTTGCTTAGTGCTACACACTTTCTGCTTCTACGGCTTACTCTGCTTCTCTTGACCTCAAAGCTCTGGCTCCCCTAGTCTTTCCCCTTTCCTATAAGACGAGGAAATTGAAGGAGGAATCACGTTCGAGTGGACAGGGCCAACTTCTCCATTAGCACAACAGTGAGGCCAGGGTCCACGGCCCACACTGTCTAGAGGTCCACAAAAATTATTTTAATTTTCATTTCTTTATAAGATCAGAAGCAAAAAAAGAACCCAATAATAATGTATGTATAATAATGATCCCAGCCTGGAGTATGTCTGCCGATGCCAAAATAGTAGTAAAACAGAATTTTCAATATTCTTTGTGGCAGATGGGGGGCCCATGAACGCATCAGGGGCCCCGCAAGTGGGAAATACGTGGTCTTCGGGTGACAGACAGATCCAGGTTCAGAGCCCTGCTTTTCCCTGATTGGCTGCACGTTATTTAGCTCGGTGTCTCTTTGTCAGCTAAGCGGGCTGCAGAGCCCTCCAGGAGTTGCTGGGAGGCTTCGATCAGTAAATATGTGAGGATGCTCTGGCTCAGCAGGTGCTGAACTGTGGACATGCTCTTCCTGCCTCTTCTTCACACAAATCCCCAGCCAGACTGTACAGCAGACACTTTAGGGGTGCTTAGCCGAGATCTGCTCCTTGCCCTCACCTCGCAATTTCTAAAATCTCCTGCCAGGTCATTCAGCCCTGCTTTACTCTCTGTGTGAGGAATTCAACAGAAATCATATAATGGTCTTATAATGATCTCCTGCTTCTCTGTGGAAAATTCCCAATTTTGATGGAAATAAACAGGTAAATGAAGGAGCCACGGCCTGGACCTCACCCTTTCTCATTTTCATCCCCCAGAGCTAAGAAGTAGCCAGACATGTCAATAGAAACAGAAATAGACAGGCTGTATGGCTGGACTCACATAAAAGATGTGTCCGGGCAAGGTGCAAACAAATCCAGTTTTCATCACTTAAAGATGATATTTGCTGTTTTAACTTAAAAATAAGACTATAGCATTAGCAAGACTAGTCCAAGTTAAGAATATACTCAAAATAAAGCAGAATGATAGGTCGCTTTGAGCTGTGGAGGTAGTATGAAGAACTGTGAAAGCAAACTAGAATTCACTTCTAAGACTGTGTAAAATAGGTGTGTGTGTGTGTGTGTGTGTGTGTGTGTGTGTGTGTGTGTGGAGATAGAGTAATAGGCCCCTCAAAACACACAACCAGCTAAGAGAAAATTAGGGCACAGGGGTGACTCAAGAGCCCACCTCCAGCCTCAGCTGTCACCCGGACTAAAATGCAGCTGGGATCATGCTTTATGAAAGACACTCCCACCTTTCCCCGCCGTCGTGAGAGGGATCTCACCTGAGCTCAGCTTGCCATCGGCTCCCTTCCTGACACAGAAGGAGCCATAAGTTCCCATAGACTCCAAAGGCCTTGGGGGTAATTAGCACTTCTGGACAAGTCCTGCAAACAGCTGGCAACCAAACTGAGACTTCCCAGTGCCAACCTTCCGATTGTGCCTCCCTTGACAGGGTGGCTCTCATGCTCAGCTATAAGACTGAAAACTCAGCAGGGGCAAGGTGACTCCTCGAGAACATGGATCTCAGATGCACGTACAGCACAAAGCCCTACTTTAACACTCCGTTCTGTGCCTGTGCCTCTCCTCTCCCGCCAGCCCTGGTCTCTTAAGCCTATCCGTTCTCCTACAGTGCCTACTATGTTTTCTTTTGTTAAGATTTTACTTATTTACTTTTAGAGAGAGGGGTGGGGAGAGAGAAAGAGAGGAAGAGAAACATCAATGTGTGGTTGCCTCTTGTGTGCCACCCCCCCACCAGGGACCTGGCCCTTAACCCAGGCATGTGCCCTGACTGGGAATTGAACCTACGACCCTTTGGTTCACAGGCCAGTGCTCAATCCACTGAGCCACACCAGCCAGGGCAGTTGATCCAAAATCTTGATAAATGACCTGTAGTCAGCCAAAGGAGCCACTTGCATGACAGAGTAAGCTGATATACTGGTGGTGATCACGTCTGGGTAGTGTGGCTGTAGGCAGTGGCTATTTTCTACTTTTCTGACTTGCTAAATTTTCCACCTTACTCTGAGAATGGAGGACAGGTTAGTAATTATCAACAATGAACTTGAAAGCACCTCAGTAGTAGCCCCTCCTCACAAGAAACAACTCTATTTGGTGATTTGGTCTAGAATTAACCACTGGTTCCTTTAAAGATGTAACCTAAGAGATAGCGATTGCAAAGAAAACCTAATCTCAGCTCTGAGTTTATCACCCTAAATTGTTGCTTAAAAAGAAACTGGTCCGTGTCTCTTTACTTGAAGAACGAAATCTCCATTACAAAAGATTCTTTCTTAGAAAATGTCTTGCTGCATCTTTACAAGGTTGCATTCCCTCCAGGACTTTCAGGGCAAGCTATTCTTGTGAGAAATAATAAATCAAGCTAAATAAAATATGGCCTGAAAAGGGATTTACACTTCCATTTACAAGAATGGATAGTGGCAGTGGATGAATCAAAGTCACCTCATTTAATTCATTGTCCTAACAAGGGTGGTTATCTGGCTTCCCAGAGAAACAGGAGAGGGTTGCAGAGAGAAGGTTCTGTAGTCTGCAAGGCTGGCAGCCTGACTCAGAGGGTAAAAAAGAGGTACCAGGACAAACGTTAAAAGTAGATATAAAAAATTTCAGGGGAGGAGCGAGAGGGGAACTAAATGAAACAAGGTGAAGGGATTAGCCCAGCAACATATGCGCACAGCCCAAAGACACAGACAACAGTGTGATGATGCTCAGTGGCTTGGGCGTCACCCTGCAATCCAAAAGATCCGGGGTTCAATTCCTGGTCAGGACACACGCCTGGGTTGCAGGGCAGGTCCCCAGTTTAAGTTTCTCTCCCCCTCTTTCACTCTCCTTTCCCCTCTCTGTAAGATTAAATAAATATATATTTTTAAACAGTGTGGTGATAGGCAGAAGGAAGTGGGGGTGGGGGCTGTGTGGAGGTGGACAAAGCGGGGGGGGAGAAGTGGGGACATCTGTAATAATGTTAACAATAAAAATTAAGTTAAAAAAATTTTAAAAATTCAAATGAAATTTGTAAGATTTTATGGGACCAGGCAGATAAAGAAAGTTAAGGTTTGGGGGGGGTTTGTTTTATGACCAGCACCTGGCACATAGTAGGCACTTTACACACGTTTGTGGTGTGAACATTGAATGGATAAATAACAAAAATCCCTGACAAGAAAGCAGTGAAACAGCCACAGAGTTTGCTGTTGCCAGTAGGAATTGTATTTTCTTTTTGACAAGTGATTTAGAAAAATGTATAAGGCCTTAAAAATCCTCATAAGTTTAGATTCCACAATTATATTTTTAGAACTGTGATCTAAAATAATAACCTTAAAAACAAATCAAATTTCCAACAAAGAGGAATGGTTAAATAAACTCAGTAGAATATAACACAAACAGTAACATATGATGTTTGGGACAACCTTAAAAATATAAGAGAATGCTCTAAATTCCTTAAATTTGTCTCTAAATCTATGTAGCTATCTTTTTATATACTTGTGTGAATGTATATCTATATATACACATAGATACGTGTGTGTGTACGAAAGAATATGTATGGCATGGCTTTAATTGAGCTAAAAGAATGACTATTATTTCCTTCACCATTTATACCATAGAGTAACGAAATAGTTGTTGAAGGAAAGTTTCTCTTTATAGAAGTATTCCACCTAATAAATGAACACAGAAAGAATTAGAATACACTGAATCAGCTCTCTCTGCTGAGTACCAGATTACCCCAGAACACAGAAGCTTTAAACAACCCAGTTTCTCTGGGTCAAGAATTCAGGAGTGGCTAAGCTCGGGGTTCTGGCTCAGGATCTTCCAGGACGTACAATCAAGGTGCCAGCTGGAGCCACAGCCGCCTGAAGACTTGACTTCCAAGCACACTCCCAGGCCTGTTGGCAGGAGGCCTCAGCTCCTTTCCATGCGGTCCTCATGACATGGCTGCTGGCTTTGCTCAGAGCGAGTGACCTAAGAGACAGGTGGGCAGAAGCTAGAGTGCCTTTTATGCCCTCACCTCACAAGTGACACACCAGCATTTCTATGGCCTGTGCAGAGCAATCCTGATTGAAAGCAGAAGGACATCACGTAAGGGCATGAATATGAGGAGACACAAAGCATCGGGGACTTAGAGGCTGGGTATTACGGACACCATTTCGCACACTGCCATTGAATTCGCAGATGTATGCCATCATCATCAATGGCTGCTGACATCACAACCACGGAGACAAGCAGACATGAATTGCCATTTGATGTAAGTAACAACAGCAGCAGTTACAAAGTAGTCTTGCCAAAGAATCTGAACTTGAACCTGATTAAGTCTCTGGATCTATCTATAATGTAGAGCAGGGGTGTCCAACTCCTTTTCACCGAGGGCCACGTCAGCCTCGCAGTTGTCTTCAAAGGGCCGAAATAACGTTAGGACTGTATCCATGTAACTAATCCTTAACTGTTAAGCAGTTGAAATTACATTTGGCCTTTGAAGGCAACCACGAGGCTGATGTGGCCCCCGGTGAAAATGAGTTGGACACCCCGGATATAGAGAAACCGAAGGGACAAAGGAACATGTTAAACAATTACTATGTAAATACATTAGCAAAATCCAGACTGTGACCAATTTTATAAGACAAAGAACTCATTTCTTCAGAAAATAAATTGTAAGAGGGTAAAACAAAGTAGGAAAAAACCTACAGATACAAAAGAACATGTCAACAATGACAATACCTAAACATTATTTCAATCCTGTGTGAACAAAACAATTTGTAGCCTGGCTGGTATAGCTCAGTGGATTGAGCGCAGGCTGCAAACCAGAGGGTCGCCGGTTCGATTCCCAGTCAGGGCACATGCCTGGGTTGCGGGCCAGGTCCCCAGTGGGGTCCAAGTGAGAGGCAACCACACATTGATGTTTCTTTCCCTCTCTTTCTCCCTCCCTTCCCCTCTGTCTAAAAATGAATAAATAAAATCTTTTAAAAAAAATTTGTAAAAGAAGACTAAGCTTATAAATATAAAATGAAGGAGAAACTTTAAAGTAGACAAATATAAAATATAATGATCTAAAATCACTCATTTTAAGAGGGAAGATAATCCTGTACACCTAATATCTTAAGAAAGCATTATAGTAAAAATATTCATTTATCTGTGCAGCTAACAAATGCTTATTGAGTATCTTATATGACTAAGGCATGCAGTGATTATCCTGGACCAAAGTTTTTAAAAAGGTTCACTCCAACACCCCCAGCAGAGGTCTGAATCTGCAGATAGCAGCAAACCCTACGAGGACTATGTTTTTTCTTACGTACACATACCACACGGAGTGACCTCCTTGTTACACCAAGGCCAAATGAACATTACAGAGCCATGGAGCAATTCCCCAGTTAAGCGCCTAATTTAACGCAATTTAGGGCAGACGCCATGTTGACAAATTAGCTACAGAACAGCCAGCTGTGAAAAACGGTGCTGCCGTCGGAGGGGCCAGGACGTGCTCTGTTTTCAAACCTGGCCCTTCTGGAGCTCCATCGGCGCAATGGGCCCCCAAAGCATGGGGCTCAGGCTGACTGGAGGCCAAGCCATGATTCCAGCAAGTCCCCAGCAAAAAGCACACGACTGCCACTAATTACTAAGTATGATTTGTGTAGTTCTGTCTGAAAGAATCCCATATATTAAGGAGACCAAAATAGGCTCACATGCTCTTCGGTTGACTTGGTCGAAATACACGATGAAGTCATCAACACTGAGAACAGTTTGCATCACGTCCGTCTTTTTGCATATCCTGGCAGCAAGCGGATGCAGTGCATGAAAGGAAAAGATTACACTTGGTTCACTGAGACATGGGAAATCTGGGAAAGAGGGCAATATCCTTGGGATAATATTGTTTGCAGTGAGACATTAAAGATAAAATAAGTAGTTTATGAGTATTGAGTAGTCTATTGAAATAATGATTTCTTTAAAGTGCTTGTGTACGTGCCTGTCCACAGAAAGTAGAGAGATGTTTCTATTAAGGAAACCAGGCCGCAAGGTGAATGGCATGCTGCAGAGCCTGCATTCCCCACCTGCCAAGGCCTAGACCCTTGAGAGGTAGCAATTTACACAGCCATCTAGGAAATCGAAATAAAAGAACTGTCATTTCTAAGTCTTCCAAAAACTCATTACTGGCACTTTCAAACTACTCTGTGCCTTTGAGAAAATATAGGAAAATGGATATAGTAGTTCCCCCTAATCCACAGCCCCAGTGGATGCTTGAAGCCACGAACAGGACTAAACCCTATGTACACTATTTTTTCCTATCCAATCATACCCATGATAAAGTTTAATTTATGAATTAGGCACAGGAAGAGATTAACAGCAATAACTAAGATAAAATAGAATTATAACAATATACTGGAACAAAAGTTGTATGAATGTGGTCTCTCTCTCTTAAAATATCTTACTCAACCTCACTCACCTTTGCACTTACGGAAAGCACTTTCTGGCTTCTCTGTAGCATAGCAAATTGCTGGCATCATTATCCTTGTGCTTTGGGGCCATAACTAAATAAAATAAGGGTGGCTTGAACACAAGCACTGCAGTGAGACAGGTAACCTGATAACGAAGATCGTTACTAAGTGACTGAAGTGCGGAGCAGCGTATAAACTGCGGAGGCGCTGGCCGGAGGGATGATTCACATCCCAGGTGGGACGGAGCTGGACAGAATGAGATTTCATTGCCGTCCTCAGGACAGCACATCATTTAAAGCATGAATTGTGGATTTCTGGACTCCATTTAATATTTTCATAGTGCGGTTGACCATGGGAACTGAAAGTGTGGGAAGGGACACCGCGGATAAGGGGGTCTCTACTATATTCTGCCTCATAGCGGATGCTTGATTGCCTTCTTAAACCTTGACTCACCAACATCAGCCAACAGCCTCAAACATATGAAGAGATTTCAACAGATGGTAGAAAAGGAAATAGGACAAAAATCAAAGGAGATGGTTTGAAAGGAAGCTTAGAGAGACAACCCCAGAGCGTGGTAACTTCATATGTCTAAAAAAAGTGCCAGTCAGCTGGCTGGTGGATGAAATGAAAAAATATATATATATTTGCATCGCTGTGGATTGAGTTTCCTCAAGAAAGCATAAATGAAGACTGGCCCCTCCCAGAGACCGAGGCTCTGTGCTGCGTTCTAGAAGCCTGATCCCTTCCAGTCAGGAAAGGAACCAGCCCTGAGGCAGAGAGCTCAGAGTTGAAGGGAAATATCATAAAAGGAAAAGGTAATACAAAGGAAGCTTCCGTTGGAGAGGGCCTAGGAGGTAGGCAAAACCCACTTCCAAATGATGGTGTTAGAAATGGATTCTATTTACTTTTATTTCACTCTTGAGACAGTTCCTAGAGAGACTCATGGTGGGCACAGGAGCTGAGGGGAGGGACATAGGACTTCAGTGCTCTCTGTGGGAAGCCACTGAACAATGCCCAACGCTATTTTAATCAAATATGAGCTATGTGGGCAGGACCTCAAGAGAAGCTAAACAATCCCCTTGCACTTACAAAGCAGGCACTTGGGAGAAGTGACTCCCTAAGGAGTTGTGGGTGTTTTCACCCCCTCTTTGCATACAGTGGAGCATACTCACCCCGGCCCTCCACTGCTCTTCCCAGTGGGCAGACAGCTGGAACTAGGCCTGAAGCCCCTCCCTCTGTGGCCTGGAGGGTCACAGACTGAACCAGTCGGCAAGCTGGAAAATGTTACAACAAAAGGTAACATTTTCACAGTGGCCTTTGCAGACTGGTAGTGCCTATCAGTCAACATGTGAGAAGGCGAGGCCCGGAGGGCAAGGACTTTTCTGTTCTGATGTCTCCTTTGCAGGTAGAAACTGAACTACAGTGTGTTAGCTACAGATGAAGCTGCATTGTCTGTCTGAGAGTTGTAAAGAGCAAGGACAGAACTAAAACTTTGAAAAACACTTGTATACAAGATTGCATAGTGTGGCCTGGCAGGGCAGCTCACTTGGGTGAGGGTTCAGTCCCCAGTCAGGGAGCATACGAGAACCAACCAATGAATGCATGGGAAAGTGGAACAACAAATCGATACCTGTCTCTCTCTCTGTCTGATATCAGTAAGTTTGTTAAAATTTCACAAGACTGCTTATTGTTTAGCTTGCCTATTTTAATGTCAAGAAGAAATACTTCTCTTTGGATTTAATACCAACCATAATGCAGCAATGAGAAGAATGGTATAATTGATTTATATAATGCACATACCTAAAAATAGACGAAAAGGAGTATCTTTGGCGCTGAGAATGGAAATGATTTTCCCTGGGATCTCTTGCACTTTTAAATGGCATGCATGCTGA
Organism: Macrotus californicus; assembly: GCA_007922815.1. Lineage (NCBI taxonomy): Eukaryota > Metazoa > Chordata > Mammalia > Chiroptera > Phyllostomidae > Macrotus > Macrotus californicus. Next base: position 11,019 of record VMDR010006540.1, on the reverse strand, counting down.
TGAAAATCTCTCCACAGTTACCACCCACCTATGGACATGTGTGGATGTGAAATCCCCCAGCACACTGTCCTTATAAAGCATTAATGTATCACAGTGCAAATATGAGATGTTGAGGGTTTACAGAGCAATGCAGAGGTAAAAAAAAAGTGGTCCAGAGGATGTCGAAATCATGACTTTTCTTCTGCTTCATTATTAAGAACCCAAGACTCAAATATTTGGAGGTGTGGGGACATAAAGCTAGTAAAGGTATGTTAAAAATAGAAACTAGCCCACTGTTCGCCTTTTGCTTACCAAGCAGGATCGCACATTATCAGATATCCTTTCTCTGAGGACATGAAGTGGGTTTCTAGAATCTAAAAGGCAATGGTAAGCAAGTGAAGAGAAAGAAATGTCTCGCCAGGCATTGCTCTCAAGAAGTAAACAAATTCCACACATGACGGCCAATGATGTTAATAGCATGTGGTGATGTTAATGAGACAAAAATAACAAGTACAAGCTCATTACTGCTCATTATTATATTAACTTTAGTTAGTTTCAGATGGTTTACATGGGGATTATTAGAATCTGAATCTCCTTCCTATAATTCATTTTAAATCCCTTTAGAATGCAGGAAAAGTACTATTTCTCTAGATCAAGGGTAGCCAAATACAGCCCACAGGAGAAATCCTGCCCACCACCTGTTTTCTTATGTAAAGAAAGTTGTATTGCTACCCAGCGCTGTCCCCTCATTTATACACATACATATTGTCTCTAGCTGCTTCCACTTACAATGGGAAGGTTCAGGGGTTACAACAGAGACTGGACGGCGCACAAAGCCTAAATTATGTATCATCTGGCCCTTACCAACGAGGGCACTAGACATTTATTTATTTATCCTCACTGTCCCTGTGGCACAATAAATATCAGATATGTAAGATTTCAATATCTAGTGTTATTTTCCTGAATGTAATGAATGGGATTTGCATTAAGCTGCCAAAGAGCCCTCCCCTCACTAGGTTGCATTCTGCTCTCTCCACCAAGAACATGGAGTCTGTTTTTTCTCGCCTTGAATCTGGGGTAACCCTGTGACCACTTTGACAGCAGAATATAGCAGAAGATGCCCAGCAGCTTCTGCTTTGCTCCTGGCACCGTGAGTCACCCCGTGGAAAGTGTGTGCCCCCTGCTGGAGAGAGAGGCCCGGCCAGTCCCAGGTGGATGCGGCCACAGAAGTGGCCCCAGCCAATGTCACAGGGCGAACTGCTAGCTCAGTCTAGGCCACCAATAGGGCTGCGCTAAGAAGTCCTTGTTTGAAACCACCCACCTTTGTCATTACACAGCAATAAACGAACTCAAGGTTTTGATGTTCCATTTAGTATTTCAAAACTTTAACATGTTTAAAAAATGGCCCTGGCTGGGGTGGCTCCGTGGATTGAGGGCTGGCCCGCGAACCAAAGGGCCACCGGTTTGATTCCCAGTCAGGGCACATGCCTGGGTGGTGGGCCAGGAGCTCAGTGAGGGGCACACGAGAGGCAACCAGACATCGATGTTTCTCTCCCTCTCTTTCTCCTTCCCTTTTCCTCTCTAAAAATAAGTAAATAAGTAAAATCTTTCTCAACATTTTAAAAGATGACTTAAACAACATATCTAACAAAGAGTTCTAAAACAGGCCAACTCCGTCATCTTTTCTATCTTAAGAGCAAGAAACGCCACTCTGTTCAGAGAGCAGCGAGCAGGTAAAACGGCTCCTAAGCCACAGGGAACACGTGGAGAATCATCTAAGACAGTGAAATCATCTGGTAACAGCGGTTACTCTGGTAACTCTGGGAAGACTTTTGTTTTAATCCAACGCCTCAGTATCAGGAGCTGCAGAATCTCATCTTTGAAGACAGCATGTTTCCCCCTTGTACTTGTGTTATTCCACAGAAAACACGTCAGGAGAAAGAAACACTTGACGGAAACCAAAAAGATAGTTGTTGAGTTTAATTAAGTCCTGCTGATGAAAGGCAAACTCGCAATGGACTTGTGCCAAAGGGGTCGAAGTTGGTAACCACTGCCCGAGAAAAGAAAAAGCGGTTCCGGAGAGTAAGGCACGGAAAGGACAAACTGATGTGGACATGAGAACACAATCCCCTTGGGGTCACAGAAGCCTGGGGCAGGGGATTTGGTTTCCCCTGGAGGATGGACATGGGGGCTCAGCAAACAGAACTGCAATCTCAAAGACCAGAGGGACTTGCACTCACTATTGAAACACAGGTGCCTCAAAGAGGGAACTAGAAGAAAACAACTCCAAAAGGATTATGGCAACTGGGTATGTTTGTGGGGGAGGGGTCGATGACCCCTTTTCTTTCTTGTTAATTGTGCTCTGAAGTGTCTGTGCCTTTTAGGTTTTAACGTGGATTTATTGGGGGCCTGAAAGTGTTAGTATCGTGTGATTTGCAGAGAAATGGAGATTGGTTGTTTAATAGCCTTACTACTGCTGCTACTAGTAATTAATAAGTACCTGAACATTGTTAGAAAACGGTTTTTTAAGTCTAAGTAGGATGAAAAAAATAATTAAAGCATAGAAATAAACATATTAGAAAACAGAAAAATATAGCATTGTTAGAAATACAAGAGCAAATTTCTTGTAAAGAAAAAACATAAAAGTGATCACCTTTGAGAAATACAATTGATAAAAAAGGAGGAAAATGCCTCCTAAATAAATTATGTTAAGGATCTAACAACAGTTCTTGAAAATGTAAAAAATAGACAGGTACGATTGCAATATATTTGAGAAGGTAGATCAGGTTTGGCCAACTTTACCTGTAAAGGACCGGACAGTACCTATTTGACACTTGGTGGGCCAAGCGGTCTCTGTCGTAACCCGTCCATCTCTGCTAGCCCCTGGGATCCACTGAATTCCAGAGTAAAAGGTAAAAGTCAGTAAAAGACAATGATGAGTTAATGAACCATAACAACTGATTGGGAGAGGACTTTCTAGAGGCATTTGCATGCAAAACCAGTGAGAGGGTTAATCACAATAATTCGTCTGGACAGCAATTTGGCAAATGTAGGAAGAGCCCTAACAGTGTCATCGATAGTGCGTGCTGATACCTGTGGAGGAGGGAGCCCTGCCGCCCGGCTGCTGTGGGCCCCGGGCTTTGGAAAAGGGGCCTTTGGAGCTAAGGCTCCGGCTTCTGAACAAGAGGCCCCTCTGCAAGCAGCTGCTGCCACCAGGGCAAGGTGCCACCGCAGCCCGGACAGGAAGAGCGAGGCAGTCGGGACAAAGCCCCGTGCGCATCCTCCGGCCCCTCTCCAGTGCCCTCTCGTGGCACAAGTCGGGAGCACGCTGGCAGAGGACGAATGTGGTGCGCAGACTCCTCTTTCTAGAAAAACAGCACAGCAGAGCGGTGAACGAAAAACTGGCAACACCTTTGAACTTCTTTATAAAATTTCTTTCGAGGGTACAAAATATACTGGATATTCCCCAAACCGGAGCCTTGATTCTAAAAACCTTAAAGGACAGGACTGGAAAACTAGCATCAGATGTTCCTTTTAGAGTAACTTCCGGAAACAAGCAAGACTTTCGTTTATTATTATTATTATTATTAATTATTATATTACTCATTTTAATCTTGACTTTGTGACAGATCTGGCTTGGAAGTTTTAAGGACCAGGATGTAGTTTTCCAATAGTTTTATTTCGCCAGGTTTTTCTGTACAAAACGCATGAGTCTTACTTCTACAAAGCAGCAATTCTTATCACCAGCTGTAAGACTTGTAAACTAAGACCGGCTGCATTACGGAGCATCTGTAACTCGGAGCATCTGTAACGTAACCTGACATAAATCGAAGAACCTCAGGCAGCTTTCTAATACGGTTACAAAGGGAAAGCAACGCACTGATGCTGACGTCATCTTATTAGATCAGCTGGTCTTGACTGAACCCAAAGGAAAAAGGGTGCACACAATTTCTAGAGAAGAACATTTATTATGAGGATGGCCTTCTTGTGTACTAATTCATTTTTGACAGATGTGTAAAATCTAAGAACATTTAGCTACGTACTGCTTAACCAACAAGAGCGATTTTGCCCTGTTTACAGAGAGAATAGTGTTTGACCTATCCTTGATCATACCACGCATGGTATGTTTGCCATATCCTGTCCTGGGATGGTAAATGCAGGTTTTTAAACTTGTCCTCTCCATTGAGAAAACCAAAAGAATGGGTTTGCTTTACTGAGTAATAAACCTGAGATCCCTTGGAAATTATCCAATGTAGGGCGTTTGCTCCATTCAACACTATAGCTGAAATATTCCTTGGATGACCAATGAACCCCTTCCCATGTCATTAATAGTTGCCCTGGAAACCGATTAGTGAGCAAAGTGGCAGACCATCATCTCTTCCCCTGCTTTTTACCATGGTCAATTTAGTAATTGTTTTATTTTCGTAATGTTTATGTGACCACCAAATAACAATTCCTAATATTGCATGAAAACACTGGGGTGGGGTGATGTGAAATGAGGTAACGTGGAATGTTTCAAAATCATTTCCAGTTGTCATCCACTTTTTCTTTTCTTTTAGCCCCCTGGGTTATAAATCTGCCCCACAAGATGACCGCCCTGAAACTTAACACCCGGGAACTCTTAGAAGGCCAGGTCCCTGTCTAATGGGGTAACTTTAGACTCTAGAAAATATGAAAAGCCATGTGTCTGACCATCCAGCAATTCTGAGTACAGGACCTAGAGAGAGGCTGCCATTTGGATACAAGGAACTCTGGACCAGGGCTGTTTCACAGCACTACCAGTAAAAGGGGAACTTGGAAGCAATCTGAATGTGCAACAATGATAAAGAAATTAACACAGGGCATTACGTCCATGTGAAAGGCTCTTAGGCAGCAGTTTGAAGGATTAAACTAAATGTGTGTATGTGTAAAAACACAAATTGATGTAGTTATATATACATACATAATATTGGTATCATACATATCCTGTATGTATATATGTATGTGTGTGTAAATATGTATCTATACATATGTCAAAAGCATGAGGAATACAAGATCAAGGCGATCCATGTACATGATCTGAGTCCACACCTCAAGCTCAGGGTAGCACTGCCTCTGGAAAAGTACAGGGGGAGAGAGCTAGGTAATGGTGAAGGGAATTTTAGAAAAATCCACAATGTTTTCTTTTTAAAATAATGGCTGGAAACAAATCCTGTAACAATACTTAATTTTGTGGTGAAAACATATTTTGTTTTCTTGTGTTCCGCAAACCTTAAGTTTCTTACACATAAAATGAATGTTGTGCTAGCTACAAGATCCCAAAGATGCATGGCTGTCTCTATCCATTCTCTTTCTTTGCTCTATGAGCAGTAGCGGGAGCAGGTACATGTCCCTCGGTTAGCTAATGGCTTCTAAACATTTCAGAATTTCAGCAATGTCAGCCCAGGCAATGAGGTGTGAGTTTGTTCCATTGATGGGTGCAAAACATACACACCACAAAGGCAGGTTGCTGTTAGCTACTGCTGCCTAACAAACCACGGCAAAGCTGAAAGCGATACGCATGTACTACTGATCGACAATAGGTAGGTCAACTGGACGTTTCCGCTAAACCATGCTAGGCTTGGCGGTTCGGTTGGCTTGTCTACTCATCTGTAGTGGGCTGGTAGGTAGGCTGGGGGTTGGCTGGCTTGACGCTTTCACTCACCTGTTGGGGCAGTCAACTGGTTGTTGGCTGAATGATGAGAATAACTAGGCAACCTATCTCTTATCTGGCAGGTTAGTCTGGATTTGTTCACGTGTCAAGCAGAATTCATTTCTGCCATATTTTCTTGGCTAAAGCAAGTCCCAAAGCCAAGCTAGTCAGGGCTTCGTACATAGCAGAGCAGCTCCCTTGATGTGATCTATTGAAAAGTCAGCCCTCAACAGAAGGAAGAAAACAGACCAAGTTCAAGGGGAGGGAAAATGGCTCCTACCTCTTGATAACAGAAACTACAGTTACATTTCAAGGGTTAGGGACAGGGACATGGTATGTGTGTGTGTGTGTGTGTGTGAAGAGTTAGAAACATTTTTCAGTGTCTACCATACCATGGCTTCTTATGGACCACGAAATTAACAAAGGGTTTGAATGCAATGACTGGTTAAGCTTTATGTGCTCCAATACAGCATTTCTGGTACGAGCGCTCTTTCCGCCGTGACACTCCCTCTGTACGAGGTGAGCCATTGTGAGCCATTGTATGGGCATCGGATATATCCGGCGCTCGTCCACACAGGTCGTCAGATGGGCGCCAGATATATCCAGCGCTCGTACCGAAAGGGTTAAATACAGCCCAAACACATTCCAACAGCGTTCATCCTGACACTAATGGGTATGTTTCTATACAACTCACAAATCATTTTCCAGATAATAATGGACAACTAATAGACGCTGACAACCCGAAATTGTCTTGAAAGGCACCTTTACAATAGTGACTATTGAGCAGTAAATAGAAATGCAGGCTGCTGTAATTTACCTTGTGCCAAAGCAGATCTCCAAACTGACGTATTAAATCATTCCACTGAAGGCTGTGAACCCGAGTGAGAATAGTACAGATCAATAGGAAGAGTTGAGTACTTTATTACCTATGGTTTTTCATGACCTTGTGGAAGGATGAAGATTGATATCAGAAAATGCTAAAACATGAAGACTTGTCAAGATGAACTGGCCATGATTTGCATTATTCTGAATTCATGTTATTTTTGCTATCACTAGCCTGTTTATTAACCTTTTATTGCTTATATCAGAGAACCAGTGTATACTTACTCCTACGTCCCGCCGTGCAGAAGAATTGGGAAATCAAAGAAGTTTGAAGACCTGTCCACTCCATGTTTGCGCATGAAGGAAATTACATGCAGGCACAGCACTGGATGTTCTGAACTTCGGGACAAGTGTGAACTCAGCAGGGAAAAGGAACATTGGCTGGCCTTGGGCAATGATGCATGAAAAAGGACATGCGGGAATATTGGATCAAACAGCCTTTTAAGTTCTCAAAACTGAGTTTTCACCCTGATTGCTGTGGCTCAAGTTGGTTGGGCATCATCCCACAAGGTGAGGGGCTCAATTCGCAGCAGGGCACACGCAGGCGACCGAACAGGGTGTCTCTCTCACATGGATGTTTCTCTCCTCCTCTTTCTCCTCTCCTTCCCCTCACTCTAAAAATAAATAAACTTTTTTAGGAAATGGGTTTTCATGATATATTTTCTTGAGTTTTAGCCATAGCCAATACCTACATCTCTGTTTTAACGGAGAGATAATTCACATACCATAAAATTCACCTTAAAAGGATATAATTCAGTGTTTTTTAGTACCAGATTCTGACATGCAGGTTATTGAAATATTAACTGCAATCGTGACTTAAAACATTAACACAGTAAATGTGACACATAACTGCAGGTTTGGCAGTTTAGGAAAGTAATTTAAAAATTGACAAAGGGGGGATAATGTACGATTTTTATAAAGATAAGGGTGGTCTAGACATTTAAATTGTATTCTAATTGATTTGAAAAATTATTAATATACAATAGAGATAATATTTTCAAAACTTATTTAAATCAACCTAAGCTGCAAATAATCCGCTTAATGGAAGCTGTGATTGAGAAATGCCTTCAGGGAAAGAAAGTAGCTTCTCATTATTAGGAAATGAATCAATCATCAACTCAAGGTATATAAAACTATGTAAATGTTCCAAGAGATAGTCTTCTGCTCATTTCACCGGCCACATTTAACAAGCAGACCCTTGTCAGGGAAACTTTTTCCCTCCCAGGCCATGAATAATTGCTGATTACACTTTTTCAACAACCCGGAGCACAGCGCGGGTGCGGCACCTTTAAACAGACATCACAGAAAGCAAATGGAGATGAAATCTAGCGTGAACCCAAACGCTACTCCAGATTAGACACCAAAAAACTAAGTTACTTAGCAACTAAGTGCACTAAGATAATGTCTACTCCAATTTCGAAGTTCTGATTCTCACTCGTCAGTAGATGCAAAGTTTCTCTGACGAAACCATTTACAAAGCTTGACAAATTCCCTGTGGCCCTTGTTCACGAGAAGTGATCTTTGGAATTAAGATCCACTGCGCTGAGCTACAAGGAAAGGCAGGTGCTGTATTCAAGGCCTGTGTGGTGCTGGCCTCCCTTTGATTGAGTTGGATTTTCTAAAACATCCTGGGGGAGAGGTGAAGGGGAGGCATGTGAGAGACGGAGAAAAGGGTTAGAAGGGTGACCTGAGAGAACATCAGCTGGTAGGGTGGGGGGTAAACGTGCGGGCACTAGACTAGCCTAGGGCGCGGCAACAAGACATCGAAGAACTGCACAACCTTCCAGGAACCACCTGCTAGTCTAGCTGTGAAAGGACACAAAATCAAAGGAAAGGAAAACTAAAGACCTAACAAAAAATGGCACAAAGATAACACAAAGTTAAACAAAAAGTTGAGTCAAGATGTTACCTTACTGTCCCTTTGCAATAAAGACAGAAGACAAGGCCAGAGTGAAAACTCTCCCTCCTGGTTCTTCACAACAAGATCGGCTCTGCTTTATTTAGATCATCAAAAATAACATCTTACAGAATGGGAACCATAACATTACACAACAAAGCATAGCTGTAAAAATCTCAAACATGTCAGGCAACACTTTTTCAGATCACCCAAAATAAGATTTTACAGAAAAGGAACTGTAAAAGCAAACGTATAGCTGCAAATTTTCTTTTGTCTGCAATATCAATTTCCTGTAAACTTTTTTGGGACCACTTTGCAGTTTCCAAGCAAAACTCAAATTTGTTGGGCAGAGTTGCTCAGTATCATCATACGAATGAAAAGAGTTTTGCAAAAACAATTTTGCTTAGTGCTCACAAATAACCAAAACACGTGGCTGTGATCAATAACTCCAACTGCCACTGAAACAGCCTAACCTACGCACGCCCTCATGAGCGCTTCACGGGGAGCACGGCTGTTCTTCCCTCCCGGCACAGATGGCGTGAACAGTGACTAGGCTCAGGTGTTGGAGGCTGTGCAGGCCCCACTTGAAGTACGGCTTGACAGAAGAAGTAAGTATGCAACCACTCAAATTACTGGGCCCGCCTCTGCCACAGCCTCCCTAGGGTGGGCATCACATCCCCCACCCACTCCTCAGTTCTCTACTGGAGACCTACAACACAAAGCTAGGTAGAGAGGCTGTTCTTGCAGAGCCATGGAAAGGCTAATAAATTGCCCTGGGATTCTTAGTGCTGTAGTGTGCCTCACAGGCAGCGACATAGGCAGACTCTGGGAAGAAGTCGTCATGGTATTCTGCTAAAAACCTGGAAAAAGAAAGGAAGAATGGCCCCAGTGATTACCGCAGTAAGGACTACATACCAGCACGCAAAATCTTAACTTCCAACCACCCTAACACGTCACTCTTTTTTGGCATTAAGAATAAATGAATGTAATCTTGATTTCTATATACTGATTACTTTCACCACACATTTCCAGCTTCTACATCAGGGGCGTCAAGCTCATTTTCACCAGGGGCTACATCAGCCTCACGGTTGCCTTCAAAGGGACAAATGTAATTTCAACTCCTTAACTGTCGAGGAGTAGTTACATTTATACAGTCCTAAAATTATTTCGGCCCTTTGAAGGCAACCGGGAGGCGGATGTGGCCTCCGTGAAAATGAGTTTGACACCGCTGTTCTACGTTAATTAACTATTCCATCAGAATCCTTTCACTATCAAGTGTACAAATAGAAATAGAACCTAAACTCCACTAGGTGGCAGTCTTGATTATATAAACACTTGTGCAAAAAAGGCCTCAGTGACTATTTCTACATTTTCCTGTTTTATTTATTTTTAAGATTTATATTCATTTCTAGAGAGACAGGAAGGGATGGCAGGAGAGAGAGGGAGAGAAACATCAAGCATTTGCCTCTTCCACCTGCCCTGAGTGGGGACGGAACTCGCAACCCAGGCATGTGCCCTGACCGGAGTCAAACCAGGTGACCCTTTGCTTAGCAGAAGGTCGCCCAACCAACTGAGTCACACCAGTCAGGGCTACATTTTCCTGTTTTAAAAACAAACTATAAAAAATAAATTATAAACTCAGTAACTGTCACTTGAGAAATTCATAATGCTTGTAAGGGCTCAGTGACACCAAAATTGAACGGTATAGCGAGTAAAGGACATCTTGTGGCGTAATTTGCCACACCCTGTGTTAACAGTTCCAGCTTACAGTATCGAAACACAGAAGCAAGAAGACTGACTGACGTCTGACAGTGGCTGTTAAAATGTGGCCAATCAAGGGTCTCTAATAGACAGAAGCTACCTTCACTTGGAAGCATCAAAGACTTCGCCATAAAACATTCTCACATGGGTCCTATTAACAAGTAAGCTAGTCAGCCCCGTGTTTGTTTCCCCAGCTCCTCCCATCTGTCCAAATTCCTAAAAATTTAAGGATGGACCTGTGCAATACCTTCTTCAGTACAAACTGAGCCAAAACTCATTCAAGGGTGAACCTTTTCTTTCTTGATGGCACCCTTTTTACAACAGTTACTGTGTCCACTGATTCTCCAGTTGGATACTTGGGATACATTTTTAAAACCAATTACTATGCTTATTTGTAAATATTTCTAAGTTACTTCCTAAAATCCTAATTTCTATTTTGTATTGGGCATACTTCAAAATCAGCAGCCTTTGCTAAGCTAACTTTGCTAAGCTATCTCTTCATATTTTATTGTCATTATATGATTTTAGCTTATAAAATTTTTATGTCAAATAGAGTTGTGGCTTTGTTTGAGGGGGAGGTTGGAAGGGAAGAAGGTAATTCGGAAACTTGTTTCTAATAAAAGGTTCCAAAGTCTCATTCCACTCGTGGACACTGTATTCAAAATGCCCACAGGAAAGTATCTTTTACCAACTCTAACACTGACCGCTCTGTAGGGAGTATTCTCCACTCCGTGTAGACCCTACCTGATTAGCTCTTGCAGGTGGGGGCCTGACTGCAAGGAAAAGGCACCCGCTTAAAGAGAAGGAAGAAAGAAGGTCAACTAGATAG
>VMDR010006539.1:0-44956 GCA_007922815.1 Macrotus californicus | reverse complement strand
CTATAAACATTTTCCCTCAATGGAAAAAGTCATATCAAAACTTGTCTGGTTTTGTATTTCATCACCATTAACTTAGTCAAAGTTACAGGGGTTAAAGGGTAATGGAAAAAATACAATTAAAAAATGTTAAAAAAAAACCCTATACTAGCATATGAAACCTTTTAGAACAGGGGTTTCAAAGTCATTTTCACCAGGACCACATCAGCCTCACGGTTGCCTTCAAAGGGCTAAAATAATTTTAGGACTGTATAAATGTAACTACTCCTTAACTGTTAAGGAGTTGAAATTATATTCAGCCCATTGAAGGCAACTGCAAGGCTGATATGGCCCCCCATGAAAATGAGTTTGACTCCCCTGTCTTAGAAGTTCAATAGGAAATAAAGTTAATTAATTTGAAATAAAAAATAAAAGGACAAAGTTCAGGGAATTTGGGAAGGATTTGGTTGAGTATGGCTCACTATTCCTCATTATGATAAAAAAATTAAAGAAAGATCAAAGAATGATTTGTTAAAATTAGTGTTCCTTTATTTACGTAGGCAAGTCAACGAGAACCTGATATAAATCAATTGAAACTAGAAAAAAGAAATCTAAGTAAAAATAACTTTCATAATTTATTTGGTCCAAATTTTTTTTTAATTACTGTATTGTTGTTCAATTACAGTTTGCATTTTCCCCCCACCACTCCCCTTCCCCACCTCAGCCAATCCCACCCCCCTCCCCTGCTCCCACCCTCCCCCTCAGTTATGTCCATGTGTCCTTTATAGTGTTTTCTGGAAACCCTTCCCCGCACTGTTCCCTCTCCCTTCCCCTCTGGCCATTGTTAGATTGTTCTTAATTTCAATGTCTCTGGTTGTATTTTGTTTGCTGTTTTCTTTTGTTGATTATGTTCCAGTTAAAGGTGAGATCATGTGGTATTTCTCCCTAATTTAGTGGCATATTTTAAGGTTGGATGAAATATTATTTTCCTTATATCCTTCCATGTTTGTCTAATAGAATACACAAAACAGCCGGAAACCTGTGACTGCGATTCCGTTTCACATAAGAAGTAGCCTCTGTTATTATAACATAGTTTGCTGTCTTCCTTATTTTCGTTGTAAGTGCAACAAGCCTTAAACTTTTTAAAAAAATAAACTGCATCAGATCACTGGGTGGATGTGTCATCTAACCTCCTACAGTTTTCTTTTGCAAAAGAAATAATCTCTTACAGGGTAGTGTTATTGGTGTCTTCTGTCCTTCAGTTATGTATAGAGAATTCTTTTTTGTATGCATTTAAGAAAATGTCTAAATGTAAACACTATGTGGTTATACAGAACTATAAAATAGTTGAAAATGATAAAGTTTGAGAACAAATGTAGATTCAATGTTTCCTGATTTACCTTCAATCACTTGGACACTACTGGTTGCTTAATCATTACATTTTATGTTTCAGTGCACAGTTGCTCTACCCATCATTGTAAACACTGTTCAATTGTCTATTCCTCCCCAATGTTAGCAGATATTCTGTCTATTATTAATTAGCATGTTCTATAGGAGTGTTTTAGAAAAAGAAAAGTAGAAGGATCTCAAAACTGAAGCAAAATGATAAAGTGTTGCCTCTGCAAAAAGGATGAAAATATATGATTTTGACTTTTTTTATTAGAATAGTAATTTTTTTCAATGATACCATTGGTGGAAATTAACCACAAATAGTGTCCTTTATAATGGATATACACCTACCAAGCCAAACTGGCCTGCACAACTCTTCCTGAGGGATATAGAAATCACTCTGTTTACATTTGAAACCTAAATCTATCGCCTGTTCTCTTGACCAAGACTCTACATGATTCATATCCCTTTTAGAGAGTCACCTAAAAGTAAAACAAAAAAAAAAAAGCAATTATAGTCATTATTGGTAAATGGGTTCTCATGAAATATACCTGAGCTTCCTGGAATTAAATTGTTAAACAAGAATGATTTAAGATAATTCCCAATCAAATGAGACAAATGGTGGGTTCAACTGATGAATTTCTCGCCAGACTACCATACCTAATAGCTACTCTGGGTGCAAATCAGAGAAAGCATACTTGATTCATTTTTCTCACACTGAACAGAGAACTCAGGTAAAAAGGGTTAGTAGTTTCTCTTTAGTTCTGAGCCAGTTAAATTAATGCTATCCAAAAGAGAATCCTAGCCAAGGCAATCTGTCATCCGAGTTTTAAAAAGAACACCAAAGACAAATGTGCAAGTGGACAAAAATACCTTCTTCATTCATAAGAAAGGGATGGGGGTGGAGCAAAGCATCCACAGATCAAAGTGGAGTTGACATCCAGAGCTTATTAATAAATCTAATAACTTTGTACAGGGAAATATTTCTTCACAAGGACTCCAGACACTAATTCAAGAATCATTACATGATAGATAAGGACCCTTGGAAGTACCAAGTGGCCAGAGAATAAATATAGAAGGAAGGGTGACAATTCCTAAGTAATGTATTCATGAGCTACTCTCAGATACCATTGGAAAAAAGAAACCTTATGTTACTAATTCTCCAGTATCTACCCTAAGGCAAGTTGACTGGAGAACATTGTAACTAGGTCACTTTTTACTCTTTATTTTAACAAGTGGACAGGATTGCATTAGCATAGGACAAAATATAAATATTGATTTGAGAGCCTAGAGCATGCAATAAAACGGCAGCCCTTCTAACCCTTTTAAAGAAATCCAGTCATAAATAAAATTCATACCCACTATATTTTTTTCAGGAAAACAATTGATGCATAATTCATTCATCAAGTATGTTCATCGTTGTCTTTACCGATCGCTACCCACACATCCTAGTCATACTAACATCACAGCATATGGATGGCAGTTGTCCACCCTTCTGAAAGGGTACATTGTACCATACGCTGCAACCCTGTTTTATTTTTGGCACAATCTATAAGGGCAACTCTTAATAGTTCCACATGAGTTGAGTGCTAAAAGACAGAGAAGACAAATGTTAGTATTATCCTAACCATGACAAAAATAAAATCAATAAATGTGCTTTTGAAATTGGGAAGAGTAACCCTGAACAGTTCCAAGTCATGTCTCGTTCATTTGTCTTCTACTTTGCTGTACGAAAAAATAATACCATTGAGATTATTGATGTTCTGTAGCTATAAATAATTACCAAATCTTTTGATTCACCTTTAGTTAAGTGAATAAAATACATCACACTATTTTTGGTGACAATACTGTGAACACATATGTGTATTCAAGTGCCCGAAGCACTTTCACTGAGGGCCCAATATGTGCCAGACATTAGGCAAGCTCCAGGAATTTAAGATAAATATGATGGCTGTTCTTGAGGCCTTTACAGCTTTGTTGATGAACATGCTACGTAAACAAAAATTTGCACTAATGCTGTGAGACAGAACCTTGTTGTCCTCCTTGATTCATCCCTTTCTCTTATAAGCCACATCCAATTAATCAGCAAACCCTGTTAGCTCCACCTTCAAAATGTATTCAGCCACTTCTTGCCACTTTCATTTCTACTGGCTTGGTCCAAGTTACTACAAGTCTCACCTGGATTATCGTGATGGCTTCTGTCTCAGATAAGGACACACACAATGCCACACAGCACTACTGGACTCTACCTGCAAGGTTACTTAAATGCTGCCTGAGCCCTTTGCTTTTCTGGGTCCCACTTGAACTTGGCAGCTTTTTCTATCACCCAGGAAATAGGTTGGAGCGATATTCCCAAGAATAAAATACGCTGCCTGAAGAACCTGCAAAGGCCTGCCTAGTTTCTGCTTCCTTCTTAGTGGTGGGAGGTGCAGGATGTACCGCCGTTCATTTAGAGGGGACATTCTGATATGTACCAGACCACTAGACCCCCTAAAAACTTGACTGATGTTCAGAATGTCTATCGGCATCTTGTGTAACTCATAGGTCTTACCAAGCCCTCCAATGTACTTGCTACTTCCTGTTCATCTGGTCCAATAAACATAATGTTATTAATATAGTGGATCAATATGATGTTCTATAGAATGTCAAAAAAGTTCAGATCCCTTTTGACTACATTATGACAGAGAGTAGCAGAGATAACACACCCCTGGGGCAAGACCTTCTCTAGACTGTTGTCTGCCCCTGAAGGCTGCAGACCACTTCTCATCTCTGATCAGACTATTTCCTTCCGGATATGGGTTTTTTAAAACCCCACCTACCATGTGCTTGAGGTTGTGTGAATATGTTTAGGCAAAGTTGCCACATCAGTCATGGCACTTCTAATAAGAACTACTAACTGGTTGAGTTTATAGTTTTTGGTGAACCACAGTCACCCAGCAGAGTCCATCTGATTTCTGTTGGAACCAGACTGGTAAATTACGAGGTCTGTGGTGAGAAGCTCCTTTGTGTCCTTTAGGTCCTGACAGTGTCACTCATCTCTGTCATGCTCCCTGGGAGGGGACCTTATTTTTTATTTCCTACAGTGGCAGGAGGGAAGGTGGTTTTAGAGTTTCTACTGGCCTTCTCCACACTGGTAGCAAAAATGTATTCTACACTGTACGCTATGTCTGTATCATCTATATGAGGGGGGACTCAAAGAGCAGAACTTATTTATTAAAAATTGTGTGTTTAATCTTACATATTCAGACTTCAGTCACCTTCAAAGCACTGTCCTCTTGATTCAATACACCTACTGAAATGTTTTTTCCACTGCTCAGAACAGTTTTTGAGCTCATCGATTTGGATGCCTTTTAGTGCTTCTGCTGTTTTTTGTTTCACCTCTTTCACATTGGCAAAATGTTTTCCTTTGAGGACTTTTTTCATCCAGAGAAAAACCAAAAAAAAGTCACTAGGGACAAGATCGAGTGAATAAGGAGGGAGCGGCACGGGGTCATACTGTTTTTGGTCAAAAACTGCTGAACACTCAGTGCAGTGTGGGCAGATGTGCTTGTAAATCACATATCATGAAATGAGCAAATAAGTTGAAAGAGTCTTCAAAAAAATTAACTGAAGCTGAATGCAGCCTCTTACAACAATGCCAGCTGGTGCACTGAAACAGATGGGTTCCTAAGACACTCATCTAGTGAAGGAAGATTGTACAAAGGGCACACCCTCTAGAAGATAACTGCAGTTTTTTTAACCCCTCTCATCTGTGTTAATATAGTCTTACGTATGTTTATGTATAAGTGAAATGAATAACAGGCACAGGAGGAAGGTATTAGGATTATTTAGTTATTATAAGGTTCTCACATTACCCATGAAGTGGAATAGTATTATTTGAACATGGATTTGGATAGTTGTAAATGTATATTGCAAACTCTAGGGCAAACACTAAAAAAAAGAAATTTTTAAAAAGTATTACTAATATGCTAACAAAAGAGATAAAATGGAATCATTTAAACTGCTTGATTAAAACCACAAAAGGCAGAAAAGAGTAAAAGACAAAAATAGACACAAAGAACAAGGACAAAAAATAGAAAACAGTATTGAATACAGTAGATACTAATTCAACCATACCAATAATTACTTTGAATGTCAGTAGTGTAAATTCACCAAGTAAAAACAGAGATGGTCAGGTGGATCAAAAAATGTGACCCAATGATATATTGTCTACAAGAAACTCACTTTAAATGTAAAGACTGATTGATTAAAAGAAAATGGGTGAAGAAAAGCATCCCATGCTAACACTAATTAAAAGAAAGCATGAATAGCTATACTAATTCAGATGTTGCAAACTTCAAGGTAAGGAAAATGATCATGGATAAAGGACATTACACAGAGATAGAGGGGTCAGTTCTCCAAGGAGACATGATGTTTAATGGTATGTGTCTAACAACAGAGCACCAAACTACATGAGGTAAAAACTAATAGAACCACCAGTGGAAGCAGATGAATCCTCAGTGGTAGTTGAAGATTTCAACACCCTTATCTCAGAAATGGACAGACCCAGCAGGCAGAAAATCAGTAAGGACATAGTTAAACTCAGTTATACCATTCATCAACTGGATATGTTCTCTATAGTCTATTTCATCAAGCAGCAGCTGAATACACATTCTTCACAAGCTCACATGGAATATTCAACAAGATAGACAACATTCTGGGCCATGAAACACACCTCAGCAAATTTTTAAAGTAGAAACTATCAATATCTTATTTCCCCAATTGCAAAGAAAATTTCCTACCAACAGTTATATGGGTGTCCCTCTTCTACAATGCCATTGGCTAATGGGGCTACTTAAGCCAAAAATATGCTGTTTCCCTGAAAATAGCTCTCCTTCAATGGCTGGTTGATGTGGGGATGCCAAGGCCTGGCCTCAAATGGGGGCATCCCTGAAGAGCCACGCCAGCTCAAGCTTGCACTGTGCTTGTATGAAACCTTGTTTGCAGCCGCATTGCAGTTCAACTCTTCCCTGTGACCGGTACTCCTTCCCTCACTCTCTCATAGGTGTGCACCAGACCACTCCTCTATAATCCTCCTGCACAGATCTCTGTCTACACTCTGTTTCCCAGGAAACCCAGCCTAAGGCACTCTGTCAATAAAAGACTATGTAATCAAGGAAAGTGATGCTCTACCCTGTATGCACTGACAAATGAAGACAGTCGCATCCTCCTGTTGCCTAAGAAAAGATAACTGTGGACAATGAGTTATAGTTTATCTCTTTCTATAAAATATAAGTGTGCATGCTTATGTATTTAAAATATTGCACAAAGAACCACATTCACAAAGAAATATCTGGAAAGATTAGCCCAGATATTACACAGTGGTGTTCTCAGGTAGTAGGTACCACACAAATTTTGCTCACTGTTTCGTCACCAAGGCCAGCCATTTTCCCTTACTGGGCATACTAGATAGTTCAATAGATAGTTTTTGAACCAAAAATGCAACTTAATAATTAATTAATTAACATCAAGACAACAGAATTTCAGATGATTATTTTATGCTTTCGTATTTTTCAAAATGGTTTCAAGCTGTTACAATGTTCATGTAACAAAAACATCCATTAACATTTTAAAATATACATGCATATATAATGTATACATATATCTGCTTATGTGTTTCAGTTCAGCCAGTTTTGTCTTCCTTATCAAAAAGAAATGGTCTGGAGGAAGAGGAGAGTGCCAAAGGGTCACTTATTGACGTCCTTTAACATTAAATGCCCAATAAATGCTCTCTGAGAAGCCATATGCAGTCATGCTCAATATTCTTCTAATGATGCAAGAAGAGAGTCAAAGTGTACATGAAGAATCAGATGTTTTGGAGAATGAGTTATATTTTGTCATGGAAAATGACATCAGTTACCTGCCTCTGCACCAAGGACTTTATCTCATCTGTATTAGTGCTTTATAATACTCCACTGGCCCCCACCCCCTCCCTCAGAAACAAGTAGTAGTTGATGTTCTTGGTAATTTAGGGTCAAAATTTGATTACCAGGCACTTTTGAATCATTTTATGGCTGCATGTTGTTGCTCACAGTGGGCCTGAGTGTTCCCCATAAAGCAGGGCATTTTAATAAGATCAGGTTTCTTGGGAATGCTGCCCCTTCACATCTCTATGGGAACTTGCATGGAGAATTTTATGACATAGTTATTTACATAATAAAAAATATGAAATGAGGAACAATAGTCAAGCCAATATGAAGAGGGTGTCAGCAACTTACCATTTAGAAGGAGTTCTTTTATAACGATATAAAAAGAGCGGGGGGGGGGGAAGCAGTTATAAGATTATAAATAATCTTAGTACTCTGAACAGAAATAGAAACTGAATCATCATGAAATAACTTCAAAAACATTTTTAAAAGATTTCCAACCTCCCAGTCTCCCTTTAAAGAGATCATTGGGAAATTATCTCATAAGAAAATGACTTGAATTTCAGCCCAAGCCACAGTCTGCATTATTGAAGCCATTTTCTTTTTCATTACACATGCCCTTTGCTGGCTTCCCTTGCACTGACCTCGGCCCGGACTGCAGCTCCTCTGCAAGGCCAGGTCATCCTACAAGGAATCATGCTCAGCACAGTGAAAACATTTTTGGAAAACCTCTGTGCATTAGTGGTCCTAGTCCAGTAAAGATAAGAAACATCTATCACTCACCCTTACTCATCATCTCGAATCTCTCATCCACTGTTTTAGTCCAATTCTCCTTGGAGAGAAAACAGTGAGTCCAAATTAACCCAATTGAAATGAAGCACAGTAATACTTATGAAAAGTTGGTTCTAAGCTATCACTTTGCAATCAGTAAGGACAACTGGCGTCCTTGTTTAGCCTCAGAAATGGTGAAGTCCAGTATCTCACATGTATCCTTCTCTCTCTTCTGAAATAGAGCGGTTCCTCTCCTTTCTGATGTTAATTCTTCTTTCTGGCTCTAGATCTTCATGGTCCCTTTGGTAACACCATTTGTCAATGATCCCTCTATTTCCTGTACCTTCTAACTCTTCCTCTCTGTTAACTCCTTACCCTAAGCCTAGACATGCTTTAGTCTCTTCCATCCTATGCGGAAAAAATCCACGAAATCTTCTCACCTTTAAACAACACTCTTGCCCCTCTTCCCAGGACACCACTTATACTCACTCTTTCCAATTTCTCAATTCCCATTCTACCTCCATCATGGCATTACGTCTGTATTCCAATGATTATCCAATAATCTAAGCCAAAGAACATGGGTGCATTTAACCACTTTTTTCATTTTAAATGTCTCTTTTCCCTCAGCATCTCTGACACCTTCCCAACAGAGAGATTACATTAACTCATATATGCGACCATTTCACTTCATGCTAAAAGGCTATCTATCAGAAGCGTACACTAGCCACAGTATGAAATTTACATTCCTTAACATATTGCTTGTCTAACTTCTTTATCCGCATCGGTGGCTCCTCTGCCCAGCTGGTGCAAAAGTTGGTCTCTTTGTAGACTACCTCCTACTGCAGAGACAGTACCGGACCTTTGATTCTTGCTACCGGCCCCAGTGCGAGGCCCATGGGGAAAGAGTCATGGGCTGGATTGCTAGACCAGAGCTGCCAGTAGTGCAGATGCAGGAAAGACTCCCTCCCCTGCTGTGTGGCCTCCTCTGTGCCTGCTGCCAACATCAGAGCCCTCCAAGCCCGAGAAGCGACACCAGGATTGGGACCTGAGGGACAAGGTCAGAGCACCCCCCTGGCCATCCTCTGGCCTGGTTCTTTTTCCACTTAAGAGTGTTTTATTTTAATTGTGATAAAAACGCATAACAGAAAACGTACCATCTCAACTATTTTCAAGTGTGCAGTTCAGTGGTGTTAACTATATTGACATTGTGGTACAATAGATTTATACAACTTTGTTGGCTTGCAAAACTAAAATTCTACACCTATTGAAAAACAACCCTCATCTCCCCCTCCCATCGCCCCCCAGAAACCATCATTCCACTTCTGTTTCTAGGAGTTTGACTATCTTAGATACTTCATGTATGTGGGATCCCGCAGTAGTTGTCTTTTTACCACTGGCTTGTTTCACTGAGTACCGTGTCCTCAAGTTTCATCCATGTTATAACATGTGAAAGAATTCATTCTCTATTAGAGGCTGAAAAATATTCCATAGGACGTTATAAGAAGTCCTTCTGTCTCACAAGGGATTCAATCAATTCCCCTGGGTGGAATTGGGCTTGAGGATCTAGTAATAAAAATATATTCACCTGGAGTTGTTTCTCTCCCTCCCGCAGCATCTTTTTTTTTTTTTGTCATTTGCAGGGCTAGCAGAGGAAACCAGTCTATTTGCTCAAAGAGATACAACAATATGCAGCATTCAATTTCATCTTGTCTTGCTTTTTTAAAATTTTAAATCAAAATATGCTTTACTAATTATTCTGTATTGGCACTGTTAAGGATCCAAATATGTTATCACAAAAACCCTGGATTTTGCTATTTTTGGTACATTATTTCACTCAATATGCATGCTCTAACTGCCTAGTCTATGCTTAAACACTAGAAATACAAAAAGGAAAAAGACATTGTTCTATCCTCAAGAAGCTCAAAACCCAGTAGTAGGAATCAGGGCAGGAACAAATAATTATAATACACCACACCAGTGCATGGACAGAATAACTCTGTGAACAGGAGAGGAAAACTAAAGGAGGTGCTCGTCCCAGCCCAGGAAGGCAGGGAGAGGGACACACGGACGTTTCCTGAAGGGCGTGACACTGGAGACAAAGTTTACAGGATGAATGAGAAACAGTGTTGTGGAGGGCCAACCAGCAAACCAAGTGCGTCAGAGACTTCCAGTAACAGAAAGACAAACAAGGACATTGAAAGGTGGGTCAGGGTAGGGAGAGCTGACTCTAGAGCTGGAGGGGAGGCAAAACTACGACTTTGAGAACTGAATTGCAAGCAAGTGAAGACAACGAGGAAAACCATCTGAAAGCCAGAGATGTTAAGATGTCTTTCTTTAGTGCATGCCATTGAGGGCAAAACTGTATCAGGAGAGAAACACATCAATGGAACATGTGAAGAATAATTCTTCCAATGACATACTCACCATGAGGTAGGTAGGTAGTGACATGTTCGCATCAACTGCAAGTCATTCACTATTTGCAGTGCCACCCTCTAAAATACTTTCAAAGATAGCTCAGACTAACTTTTTTAATTTAAAGTGGGGCCTTGCTGACTGGGGTGAAACAGAAGGAGAGAAAATTGGGCAGAATATTAAAGTATTTCCTCAGAGATGATCAGGGAACAAGGAGAGGGTGAGACAGAATCATCTACGTAGCTGGAGCCATGTACTTAAGCCATTTAAAAGCATGGTGGAGAAAACCCTCAGGAATATGTAAATGAGACTCATCTGCATCACTTGGGAAGGGATTTGATAACCCGCAGGTCTTCCCAGTTAGCAGTTAGCAATGCTGCAGTTTTCTCTGTGGCCACGGTGAGGTGTGCACTGTTGACTGGATGGGAAAGTGGGTGACAGGTCTGACACCATGATGACCAGGTAGGTGATCATTTCTGTCATTGTGAGTGTTGCCTGGCAATTCTTCCCGTGCGGTGGAGTCATACCCGGAAGAGACGTGAAAGAAGACAGGACTATTCATGCAATGTATTGGTGGAGTGGGTGCAAGGCTGTATTTAATATGGAGTTTGGGGTTGTATTCCCAGAATTGTAAAAATAACATCCATGGTCCAGAAATGAAACTTCATGAACAATAAGTCAACAACAGAGCTGGATGACCCGACACACCAATATGGCCAAAACCCTTTCTTCAGACATCACAGAAGACGCTTTTACATTTTTAACATTTGATCATTGTGGAAAAGAGAAACAATGACTGCTTTTCCATGGCATTAAATATAGTAAAAGTACTATTTTTGCTTTTCTTTAAATGGTTTTATTCCAACAAAATAAAACTTAAATACACTATTTGTCTCCCTTTTGCCTTCATCTGTCACCTCTCTACCCAGCCAGCACCTGGCTGCCGGAGCCTGCAGGCTGCAGGTCCAGGTTGGTGCCATTAAAATGCGGCTTTTCAGTCTAACACGTGCTGTTTATTTTCTTACTTCTGAGGAATTTCACCCCCGTCTCACAGACTTAATCTCCAATCCACCCTAGACCTTGTTTCAACATTATAGTTGACTACAGTGATGACTTTTTCACATCCCGGACCTTTGTCACTGGCGTGACCTTTTGCTTTATTCTGCTCTGGAAGCCTGTGTGTGGGAAGCTGTGTGTGACATCCTGTCATCACCTGAATAGTTTGTTTTTTTCACCACCAGGCTCATCGATGCCGAAGCTGACCACTCCGGGCTGAGAGCACTGCCCCATCCCTCTGCCATTTCTACCCCTTCTCACGCCTACTCACCCTCTCCTTTTCCCTTTAGACTCTCGGTTTGTCTCTGGACTGCTCCCTCCTCACTCCCCTTCCCTGTTCCTGGTCAGCTTCTGCCTTCAGTTGGTTCATTTGTTTATCTGAGCAGCCTGAATGCCATGGTCACCCGTGTCTGCTCTCACACCACAGTGCTCTAACCCATCTCCGCCCTCTCCCGCAGCCGTCCTGCCAATCCCCAGAGCCAGACGAATCTAAGCACATGTCTTCCCTGCTCCCGTTTTCTCACTTCCCAGTAATACTGGAGCAGGTCAAGAAACTCCCAGTTGGCTTCACTACAAATGTATGATATCTAATCTCAGTTGGGCCCTCAGGACTGCTTGGACATCCCTGATTCATGATGAATTCTCTAAATTCTTTCAAACTTCTTCCGTTTTCCTCCAACCCTAAGGCAACCCCTGTGACTCCCTCACCCACTTCCCTTAGGAGACTGATTCAACACATACCTTTCAGCTGTTCTACTACTTTAGCTATTTCTCTCTGGTTGCTATCCCTGATGCAGAGCCTCAAACCAGAGGCAGATCAAGCTACTGTGACCCACCAGGGGCAGGAGAGAGGAAAGTTGTTCTCGCATGGGGTTATGGAAGACAGACACAAAAACCAGTAACAGAGGGCACGTTCAAACTGAGTCTCAGTACAGGAATGAAGGGGCCAAGAATGCTCAGAAGGATGGGGAGCTTCAGCAGTGGGAGGGGATCCAGGTGAGTCCTGTTGATGTTGTAGCAAAGGCCTGAGGCAGGTTTTGAACATCACACATGTATGACTATTCTGAGATTTGAGTCCATCCTACAACTCCTCAGTCCCTGATCTTTCATACTGTTGATGCAAGCAATGCCCAAACCTGCAGAGAATTTTTATAATTGTTTATTTGAGCCAAACTGACAACATGTGCTGGGGAGCAAGATCACATGTACTCCAGAGAACGACAGTTTTGCAGTTTCCTTCATGCATTTGACATTAAGGAGGGAATTTAGGAAGATTGCCTGGAGGTGGGGCAAGCACGAGGAGGTCGGGTTTCAGGGTGGTTAGGATTCTGTGCTGTCCGGAGGGCGGTCATGCTTCAGAAAGAGGGGTCTCAAAGGGAGTCTTTCACAGGTGTGTTAACCTAGATGCACAGAAACAAGGGATAATGTGCACGTTTCTTGTGTTGGCACACCTCCCATCCACACCTTCACATACAACCCAGCCACTGAGCTCTAGCTTCCCTTGTACACTTACCTGAAACTGCCTTCTCAAAAGCTGTGAATTCATCCTTACACGCCGAATCTCATGGCCCTTCATCAGTCCTTGACCACCTTGGCCTCCATGCTGGTGAACGTCTGTTTCTTATTAACAGTATCTACACTCTTGGGTTCTTCGACACGTCCTCACCTTCCTCTGCCCGCCTCCCTGACCACACCTGAGTCTAGCCTTGGCTCACACACCACTTCCCCGCTCTGATGAGAACAATTCGTAAGGTCCAATCTTCAGTTCTCTTCCCTTGTCCTTCTTTTCTTCATCTTCTGGATGAAAGAAAAGAAGAAAAGGAGGTTCTTTGGAGAGTAACCTCACGGGTGATCTGAGCACAAATTCCTAAAAGGGCAGGTCATGGTGGATAGTCATGCCCCAGGCTAAAACTTTTTAGTAAAAGGCTTATCTTTGCCTTGAGCAAGCCCTGCCCTTTGTTTCTGTGCCTCTAGGTTAACACGCCTTTGAAATAACCACCCTCCAGAGAGCACAGGACCTTAGCTGTCCTGGAATCAGACCCCTGACCTGCTTTCTCCCACTGCTGGTACCCTTCCTTCCCTTCCCTGCTTCCTTCCAAACGCATGCAAGGAGCCGAGAAACCGGCCTGCTCCGGCACTTGGAGCTTGCTCCCCAGCATCCATCGTCAGCTGGGCTCAAACAAACTGTTACAAACGGTCTCTAAAGTTTAGGACACTTCTTATGTTGATGAAGGATGACTCCATTTTCACATCTCCACCTTTGACCTCTTCCCGCCCTTCAGAATTTCGCGTCTCCACCAAAAACTCCACATGTCCAAAGTTACATACAAGGGCAGGCACTACAAAGTTAAGAATGCACCTTCTTGAATCGTGCTGTCTGACTTCAAATTTGGATTTGTTTTTTTAGCGGCTGTGAAACCTTGGACAAGTGGTTTAAGCTCTCACTGCCTCGGTTTCTTCACCTGTAACGTGGAGGTGCTGTTGGGAGGGTTAGAGCACTAGCTCACACAAAGCACTAGGATGCACTGGTACCTAATGCTCAGTAAATACGCGCTGTAGTTATCATCATTCTTCTTGCATACATCCTGTTCTTCAGGCTGTTTTCTTTCTCAGTTAATGGCAGCAACAACAGCTCCATCATCCACGTGGAAACCTCCATAGTCACTGTCTAACTTCCTGCCACACCCAGCTGTGCTTTCCACCAACTGCAGAAACATTCCGTCTCACATTTCCTTTCCCTTTGCTGCGGCCCAAGTCCAGAGCCTCGTCGTCTCTAACCTGAGCTGTGGCAGCAGCTCTGCCCAACTGAGCTGCCTGCGGTCCCTCGCTACCCACCCCCACCCCGCCGGTCGGCTCAGTGTCACTTTTCTAAACACAGGCACGTGCTAAACGTCTTTTATGTTTTATTATCACCTTCAGAACAAATTGAAACGTTGAGCACAATGGAGCTAATTTTCTTCTCACCTTTGATCAGGTGCTCCTGCTGCCTTACCCGACTGCTCAGGGATGCTCCAAACACACTGCAAAAGCTCTGCTCTGTGCCTCAGGATCTCACCTGCCCCTCCTACTTATCAAACTGATATTTCTCTTTCAAGCACCAGTTTAAATGGCATGTTAATAGGCATCACTGTCATATGTCCATTCCCTGGGAATGATAACAGATAGGTGATGATAGATAAATGATAATAAATGTAGGTATGGATACCTTAATTACTTTTTGTGTTTATAGTCCTACACTCGATTAGAAGGTGAAGTTTTTTAATTTTGGACTACGATATCCATTTTTGTATTTCTACCCCATAACATCGCTCCTGACATGTGTTACATACGCTATGAAATTTGATTGAATAAATCAGTGTCCTACCAAGTGCCCTGACTACCACTGTCTCCTTCCAGCTTGCAGAGTCCATTGGGGAAACACGTTTCCTGCTACCCTTGCCTCTAGTCTCACCACTTTGTGAAGTCCAGACCTCATTGTCATTGGAACAGGTCATCACGAGAGTGTCCCACCAGATCCCCAGCTTCAGTTTCTCCTTCAGAGCCGTCCACAACATATTGCTACCAGAGGTATCTTCGTTCACAGCAGGTTTCCCAGTGTGTGTCATCACTCAGAGCAATTCAAAGCCTCCCCCTGATGAAAGAGCAAGAGCCAAGCCTTTCAGCCCTGCTCCCTCTAACTCCCAGCCTTAGCTCAGATATCTCCTCCCCCCCCACCACACGCATACATGCTATGCTTCAGCATCCTAAACTATTGCATTCTGTTCACCTAGAATGCCCGTAGCCCACTATGTTTGTATATTATCCCCTGTCAAAAGCCAACTGGAATGACCCTTCTTCTGGAAAGCCTTTCACAACCCCCCTGGTCAGAAGTAATCTCTTCTCATCTTGCATTCCCAAAACCCATGGAGGGACATCTGTTTGCCATGTCACACTCTCCCTTCTGTATACATGTATGTCCTTCACACTACAGACTTTTGGGTAGTGCTCTCTGTCACCTTCAATAAACCACAAGTGACAAGTCTCTTCTCGGCATAAAGTTTGCCTATTATTACTGAATTTCCAATTAAGGCATCATCCTCAAGAAAGGTTGCTGGACATGTGCCAAAGACAGTGACATTGAGGTGTGCAGAGACCAGAAAGGAGAAGACTTCTAACCATCAGCACAGCCATGAGCTACAAGTAAAGCAAGAGGGGCAGGCATCTTTGTTAAAAGCACTCAGACTTGGTAAATACAAAGTTTGTGCCCATGAAATGTCTTCTGGTTATTACCATTAGTAGTATTGTAAACTCAGAATCTGTGATAGACAGGAAGTCAGATGTATTGCAGACGTTAGGAAAACAGAGATACAGAAATGTAAGAGGACATAGTCCCTGACCCCGAAAAGGATTGCTCAAGACACACTCTTCAACCGCAATGTGATTGCCCTGACTCACCGGGAAGACGGTGGCCAGTGAACACCTGGGAAGCCCTGCGACAGGAACAGGAGCCTTTCTGCAGGGACAACTAGTGGAAGGGGCTATATAAAGGCAGAATGAACACACCCAGCAAAGGAATTGGCAGGAATTTATAGGGAAGGGGTTATAAAGAGTAAAATTAGGATATAGAACATTCTTTAAAAGATGTTTTAGATTTGTGCTGAGCTAGGAAAAGGGTAATACAAGAATAAATGCACTAGTTGGAGCCAAATGGAAAGCACAGTTCCTATATGGTGTCCATTCCCTCATTTCTTCACTGATTCACTGAGCAAGCATTAAGATCGTCCTTAGCTAGGCCCAATGGGCAGAAAAGACAGGCACTGATCCTGCACTCCAATGGCTCGCACCCTCTGCCCAGGCCAGAGTCCTCAGACTAGACAGCAGAGAGGAAAGCTTGGCAAGAGGCACTGACAAACACAGCAGAGGTCATAGGAGAACCCTGTCTGGGGTCGATGAGTTCAAGTCTCTGAGCTACAACCTCTCAACCTCAACAATTCCAGGTTGAGTTGGCAGAAGTGAATGGTATAGCCCACTAAGTATCAAAACTGAAGACAGCAGGAGAGAGGCTAGAAACAGCAGCATAGATAAGCACTTCAGTCCTTTTGTTCTTGCGCTGAGAGCTAGGATGAGCCAGTGGTGCTGCATGATGAACCCAAAAGCGAGACAAGCCCCTGCCATCTAGACAGAACAACCAATGGCCTGGCCTCACCCTGACTTTCGCAGACCACCCGTTGTCCTGGAGCGCTGCAATCAAATCAGCCTCGCCTTAAGCAGCGTGTAGACAGAGGGAGAGGGGACGTGGCTGTAGCCGAAGGCCTAGTGATGGTGAGCGGAGGGGTGGCGTGAAAAAGAACGACAAGAAAATAATGCAGGAACAGGGTTAAGAAAAGAGAAGCAGACAAAGAGAGCTTTGTGTCCTTTGGGGAATGAATGGACAGAAGCTTCTAGGAGTGTGTGTAGTCAGAGCTCTTTGGGGTCAGTTTGTCTAGACGTCCCCTCTGGGCAGACAAATGGTCAAAGGGCCGACTCCACCTCACGCACATTCTGCCTGTGAGTAGAAAATGGCACCCTTCTGGGTGGCTGCATTCCTACTGAGGAGCCCTGGGGAGCCACAGCTTAGCCTCCTGTGGTTTTCTCGGCCAGGTGTCTTTGGTGAGGGAGCAGGCGGCACACCTGCACAGGGCCCAGGTGTAGTTCTTAGAGGAGAAAATGGCACCAAGTACTGGAGTGATACTCTTCCCATCCACTTGCTTGCACATTGCTTCCACTTGCAAATCACTCTAGGCCCTCTCTGGCCCCTCATTTGCTCTTCATCATATGGGGGAAGGGAGAATCATCGGATTGGTGAGTTCAGAAAGAAACATGCTCCACTCAGCCACTTAAGGATCGCCTCTTGCCATCCATTTGCCTGCAGACAGTGTGGACAGCCAGGCCAGGAGCATTATGGGACAGGCACTGTGGCCTTCCCCTCGACACACACACTCCAAGTCTGCATTTTGGGGGGTCAGTTTAACTCAATATTGGTATGAAGCTCAGGGAAGTACACATAAGCATACAGTCCATTCTTGTTTTTACTGAAAATAAAACAGTGTTTTGATCTCTTTTTCCCTGACCCCATATTTCTGTCCCTTAATGGCACCAAATTCCAGGAAGAGAAGAGAAGGAAACTAAGGACCTCACTCCACGCTGAGCTGACAGCACTGCCAGCTGCAGGTGCTAAGCTGCGCAGTGCATCTTGGGACTTTCTTGCCTTTTGTTACTGAGACTTTGACTAAAGCCACCCCCTTTCCCTCTCCTCCAGCCCTTGGCTATCACCACTGTACTTTTGTTTTTATGAGTTTGACTATTAGAGTCCTCATAAAATTGGGATCAGGTTGAGTTTGTTCTTCTCTGTCTGGCTTATTTCTCTTAGTAAATATCCTCCAGGTCCATCCAGGTTGTTGAAAATAGCAGAATTTCCTTCTTTTTTAGTGACGAGTAATATGCCATTGTATGTAAATACCACTTTTTTTTTATCTGTTCATCCATTAACAGGAATTAGGTTGTTTCCAGGTCTTGGCTACTATAAACTTTTTATATATGTTTTAATTTTTGTAGCCCTGTGTTGGCTTTTCATAATTTTTTTTTTATATTCAGTATCGCCTGACACAGTTCTCTTCAATGATATTGAAGAGGTCATACTTACCTATAGAAACAGAGAAAAGCTCTTGGCAGATTTGTCCAAGGAAAAGAAAGCTGTTTGTCATCAGAAACCCTGCCCAACAACACAGCCAAGTACCTGCATCATATCTATGGGAACTGCTTCAGTGTGTCTCCTTCAGGCAGCACAGCCTGTCCTGGGGGTCGTGTTGTACCCTGACTGTGAGGGGGAAATGGACAGGTACAGAAGAGCAGCTGAGAAAGCTGGAAGCCAGGGCCTCTGGGTTTCTTCCTCACAGGCAGATAGGATGCTAAAAGCAAACATTTCTTGGAAAATCGCTGTCTTTAAATATGACACTTACAATGGTTTCATGTCATGGATTTTTCTGGGACCATCTTAATTTCAAACATTATGTTTCTGAATCTGAAATTCAAAGAACTATAGATATAAATTAGACATAGATCAAATACAGATTAGATATAGATACAGCATCATTTGCAGAAGTAAGAAGTCAAGAAGTCAAGGAAAGAACAGATTTTTCTCCTTTCTACAGTTCCAGGGACACCTGGAGGTGTGTTCTGGAGCTAGAGAGAAAAAAGAAAACATTAATATGTCCACCCTCTCTGCCAGCTCATTGTCTTAAGGGTGGAATTTCTCAGTAAACCTGGAGGAATCAGGAGCAGGAGAAATCTCTTATTTATACATAGATGAGCTCAAATGGCTTGGCAGTATATACGTATTTTCACTTTGATAGCAGAATAACCTTTCAAGAGTTCTGAAATATAAATAAAAAATCAAATAAAAATGATATACCTCCCATTAAATGAGAGCAAAATGTGCAGCAACATAGTACAAAGCGTGGCTTCTAACGGCCTGGTGACAAATCGCTGGAGCCCCACACCAGGATCAGATGGGATAGTGCACGAGTATTTATCATTTAGGGCAGTGCAGGCTTGAATTCTACAAGACAGCTGTCCACTCCATGCCTTTACTTCCTAATGCACCTTCAGGACACCGCCCAGCAACCAGCTCAAATCGCGTATTGGCAGGACAGCATCATAACTTAGTTTAACGTTTCATCCAGTGATTTTCTTCTCTGCAGTTGATGTGCATGTCAAAGAACCTCTGTCAAAGCTCTTTCTCAGAACATAAATTCCAGATGTCTTTGGCTTCCCAAAAGGAAGATGTACTAGATTTGCTTTTACTAATACACTTAGATAATGAAAATAGGAGCATGGCTATAAAGTTCTTTTATATGCTTTTCATGTTGAAGTACGTAAGCCATAATATGGGTTCCTGTTCTTCCCAAATGATGTCTATATGCAGGGAAAAAGAAAGGTTTAAAGCAGGGAGAAAATGGCCCTGACTGGTGTGGCTCCGTGGGTTGAGCATCATCCTACAAACCAAAAGGTGGAGGATTAGATTCCCAGTCAGGGCACATGTCTGGGTTGCAGGTCAAGTCCCTGGTTGGGGTCCTGACAGAGGCAACCAAAAGATGTTTCTCTCCCTTTCTCCCTCCCTCATGCTCTCTCTAAAAATAAACAAATAAAATCTTTTTTTAATGGGAAGAAAATGGAGTTGGTATTAGAACCAGCTAAAACATAGCTACTTCTAATGAAGAAAAACCCAAAGGTTATAGCAGACTATAGCTTTACACTGTACATTATCTTCATTCATTCTGTAATGAGGGGTCATTTATTAGGAATCTATTGTGTACTCAGCACTATGGGACAACCGAAAGGCAGAACAATATTCTATAGTAGGCAAAGTTTTTACATGAAAAAATTAACGAAATACTCAACGATAGCACAGAAGCAAATGTTAAGACAGACATCACTAACCAATACCTGAGCAATTAAAAAAAAAAAGCAACTGAAAGAAAGAATTTCTTGTGTGGGTGTCTCTGGGGAAAGGCAGGGTGGACTCCAGCAGGGACCTGAGCCTGGTCTCGCCCCATTAGCTTCACGCGGGAACTTGTTAAAAATGGTCAGACCCCATCCCAGATCTAATGAGCCAGGAACTTGGGCCAGAGCCCAGCCGTCCGTACGTTAACAAGCCTGAATCCCGGTGATCCCTGAGGCCCCCTGGAGTTTGAGAGATGCTCCAGAGGAAAGTTCGCTGGAGGGTGCCTCACTCACTGCGAGCAGGAACCATCACATCTGGGTGGAGGGGGGCGCATGTCTAGTGTGTCTATGAAACAAGGTCTTCACCAAAATGGTCCCTGAACGGCTCAGTGTCAAAGTCCTGTCATTTAAATCTTCTGTCCTAGGGCAGCGCTATGAGGAAAAGCCGGCTTGAAGCTATATCAGCACAGAATATTTTATTTTTCCCCCCATCCAAAAGTCCTGATGCCAAGGACACGTTACTTCCTGCTGCTTCGGGATTCTAATCAGTGACTGATGTGAATATAAACTGACCTAACCGTAGCTTTTAGTTCCTCTGGGAAAGTTTGCAAGTCAGCCCATGATGTGTTTACTAAATTCATATGGGCTGTTTCAAAATGTGTCACATTCAAATCATGTGGACTTTGACCTAAAAGGGGACTCTCTCCCCCTTTCTCTCTCTGTCTCTCTCTCTCTCAAACCCACTTGCACTGTACTTGGATTTCCTCTTTCAGACTCAGAATATTATTTAAAACTCAAATTTACCTCCTTTGTGGACTTCAGAAGCTTTGTGCATGCTAAGTGTTTTGTTTTTAATGAAGTTAGGCTATTACAAATTTAGCTTTTGACCAGGAGATTTTTTTTTCCAATTTACCTGAATTATTTGGCGATACATGCTCTGAAATATAAAGAGCTTCTCATTCACTTTATCTTGGCTCTTTGGATGTGCTGGCAGTACTATCTACTTTTGGCTTAGGCCATTGGCTCTCAGCCAGGTCAGATTTTTGCTCCCTACGGACATTTGGCCCTACCTGCAAACATTTTTGGCTGTGACAAATGGGGTGGGGGGACAAGTGCGCCCCTGGCATCTGGTGAGTGGAGACCAGGGTGCTGCGGACCGTCCTACAATACACAGGGCAGTTGTGTGGAGGGGGAGCGACTCTGGCCCCTTGGCTTCTACTCTGAATGAATGAGAAAGCTGAAGGAGCGACAGCAGCACATGGTGGGACAGAGCGCTGTGACTCTGTGGTACTTTCAGGGGTCCTTGTATGAGACCAAGGTGGATTTTCCCCTTTTAAAGTAGAAGTCTTTCCTCATTTTAAAAAAAAGCACAGAACTGTTGCTGGACACTGTGGAAAGGGCGGGCAGTAGAGCTTCTTGTTCTAAGAGCCAGAGGGCTAACCAAATGTCTGCATCATAACCTCCTTAGAGCGCCTCTGACCACCCCTGACCCCACCACGCCGTCACTTTGTAGACTGAGAATGGAGGTGACCTGTCCAGCCCACCTTACCTGCCAGCCCGGTGGCAGGGCCAGGGCCGTTCAGGTCTCCCTTCACCTCGGTGTTCCTCTCCCCCTCCCCCATCTCTATCTTCTTACCATTCTCGCTTTGTCGTTTCTCCTAGACTTTGCTTCAATTACCTCCTTTCCCACTTCTTTGCTTGCTCCAGACTCTCCCCTTTGCCTACGTTCCGACATGCTCTCAATCTTTCCCCAGCTTCTGCACATGTCTTACTTAATACCACACACCTATGTATATGTGCAGATTTCTGGATCTGGGCAATGTATAAGAACCTATCCTTTGTGTAAAGAAACACACACTTGTAATACTCAGAAATTAAGATTACTTTAATCTGGTTCTGTTTTTGAAAACTGCTTGATTTCTCTCTTTCTCCAAAAGTAGGCTACAATCCTGGACCCGTAACACAGAAAAAACAAAAACAGAGCCTAACATTAAAATAACCTTGCACTCCTGTTGTTCAGGAAAAAAATCAGGAAGTAAGTGAGTGCTCTCACTCTGTTCCGCTCGTTCTAACACCGTGCCAAGAAAAAGTCTTTTAGCTCAATAGGAAATTAGCTGTCTGTCTGTTATTCGTCAGCAACGGTGAAGAGGAAGATTGGGCATTCCAGCCATCTAGTGATAACTATCAGTTGAATACTCAACAAAGTAATTGACTTTCATTTATTTGGCTGTCTAATTTCTTCTTTATCATTAGTCTCAACTAAATTCCACCTACATTTTTATGTTTTTGTGCATTACTCTGCATGCATATTTAGGATTCTGCAAAGCCAAACACTGATGAAGATCAATAATTATTTAATTACAATTATACTATTTTATCTGACGTGTTATGTTTGCACTGAGGTCTGTATTTGGATGCACTACGTTTTATATTTTTTATTGCTGCATACCATGCTATTCACAATGACAAAGAATCTTCTAATCTGTCATGTTCTGAATATTAATATTGACTATACTGCCTGGTATTTGCTTGAATCATGAAGATTTAATAATTTAACAATAGGTCATTCGAGTTCTGTTGTGTCTTCCAATAATTATAGAATTTATGTTTTATCAGTGGCAAAACCACCATTGTATTCTAAATTCCACTTATTGTCCTTTAGCTTAATGCTTACTGTTCTCCTTTCTCGACATGTTTGCCCATCATGGAAATTAACCCACTCTATATCTTTCTGGAAGGAAAATAAACTGCTCCCTTGCCAAGCCATTCATTATGCTGCTTCTTTCCTTCATGAATTGTGATCGAACGGGAGCCCAGCAAAAAGCCCAAGCCTCTGAAGTGTTGTGCTAATTTGATTAATATGTAGTTACACTCTGTTATGATGCACTTTGCCTTATGCATTTTAAATGGAAAATGCAGAGTGGGTTGCATTTGTATTAGAAACGCAGCATAGTAAATGAACGGCACAGCAAGCAGTCTGCAAGAAGCTCTGTGACCACTTTAAACATGCAGAAGGTTATTGTTTGCAGGTTAACGATAACAATAGTTATATGAAAATACATGTTTTTATAACAATTAACATGCCAGTAAAAATACTGGTAAGGTGAATACTGCTGCACTTAAACATATTTATTCTACCAGTAATTTTAATATAATTCTATAAATATTCTAATAGAATCATCTAAATTACATGTGTATGCATCTATAGGTGTATATAAGCCATCCATAAATTCTTTGGAAAAAATTACTTAAGCCAATCCTAAGATACTTATGGAGTCAAGGGTAAGAGACTACTTTTCTAGAAGGAGGTCTATATTTTCATGCTTATTTCCAAAAGAAAATTAGCCTAGTACCAGGTTTGCTAGAAATGATAGAGATACTTTTTTGCGGATCTCCCTGAGATTCTGGGGCTCAGGGTGAGTTGATGAAAGGAGGGGAATGAATCCAGATTTGTCCAAAGTTCTTCATTTTGTCTCAGCCTGATTTTCTCTACAGGCACCGCCCAGCATCATTAACACCGCAAAGTTTTTGTCATACTGCATTTTTAATTTGCACCTAAAGTGGATACTAATGACCTTAAGGATGCATACAAATGTATCTTTGTGATACGGTAATAGTTGATTAATATCATATGTCTCCGTTTTTGAAGTCACATGCTCAACTGTTTTTCCATTTGGAACTTACATTTTTACGGTTACAAAACATTTCCCCTTCCATGTAACTTTTTACGACTAATACTGGTTTATAATAGTTTGCAATGGCTTCAAATGGCTCAATCTCTTTAAATACTTTCATTCAGACTTTTTTCAGCTTCCATGCCAACCACACTGAATCCTTCACCCACATCTTTTGAATAAACCTTTTGGCAGTTGGTTAAAATTCATGACCTTCCTCTCTACTGAGTCAGATAATCCTAAGCAGCTGAAGGCAAGCAGCGAACACTGTCACCAAATTGGCTATCTACTAATCACCCTCTGTCCACTCGTATGCTTCACCTAGAATCAGCTCAGAAGACAGGAAGTCAACAATGACCCTCTTCTTAAATATAAAAATAGTTGCTCTCACTTACACCTGAACTGCAACTGGCAGAAAACGTTTCTCAGCGTACGTTCATCTCTGCATCTCTGCAGTCTGTGATGTCATGCACATAGAATCTGTGTGGCAGTAAGTTCTCTAAATGTTTTTGAAGTTGAAGAATCTTCCCTCCATGTTCAACTGTAAGATACTTGAGGTTGACACAAAGTGGCAGCCCAGTGCAGGAAGGTTTATGGGGAGTCATTCAGCTGCTAAGTCGACATTTCTTATTAATCAGTTCGTGGTATTGGGGAAAGATATCATTTCCCTAGACTTCAGGCTCATCGTGTTAATGGCTACCCATTAGAATGTGTTTTGTAATGTTCCTTGAGCATATCTGATTACTGTCCACAACAAGAAGAATGTTTTACATGCTGACCCAGAACAACCACACACAAGCACACACACACACACACACACACACACACACACACACACTCCATATGCAACTAAAGCAAGATTTTCATGTATGTTCATATTTTCATGCTTTTTTACAAAAATTCTGTTTACAACTCACTAGGTTTTGTTCTTGGTATCTGAAAACTATTGGCCTAATGATATCTACAGCACAGCCCCTGTCTACCTCCCTCTCAATGCTTCATGGGAATGCGTGTTTCTCATGGACCCTGGAAATATACAGTAAGCCCTCACATAACACCCTAGGTAGGTTCTTGGCAAGTACGACGTAAGCAAAATGACATAAAATGATACTAATTTTACCACAGGCAGGTAATTGATGTAAACAAGAGTTAAGTTTCTATAGCATATTTCTGGTCACAGAAACATCACCATACTTCTAAATAAATACCCAAAACACCTCTAATGTTAAATGCTAAAATAAGTGTGAGCTATACATACACTTAAAGATTAATAAAAATAGTAAGAGAATGATTTTCCAACCTGCTTATTCCAGGTTAGGATCTCTGGTGGCCAGAGCATCACCTGTAACTTAGGGCACCAGGTGGGAACCCACCATGGACAGGACGCCCTTCCATTGAATACACATACTCACTCAGGCTGGGGCAGTTAGACACGCCGATGTGCACAGCTCTGGGGTGTGGGAGGAAACTAGAGCACGTGGAGAAGACTCCCGCAGACATGGGGAGAACATGCCCACTCCACACAGACAGGGACCCAGGCAGAAGATCAACTTTGTATTCTTACCGATGCTGAGATGAGAAATCACACTGAACGAAAGAAAATTATTTGAGGACCTGTTGTATTTGTTCACTTTGGCCACGCATGACTTTACACTTT
This sequence comes from Macrotus californicus, assembly GCA_007922815.1. Taxonomy (NCBI): domain Eukaryota; kingdom Metazoa; phylum Chordata; class Mammalia; order Chiroptera; family Phyllostomidae; genus Macrotus; species Macrotus californicus. The sequence goes on along the minus strand of VMDR010006539.1, from coordinate 19,655 downwards.
ATCAACTTTCTTTTGGTTTAGGATGGGTTTTCTACTTTTTGATTTAGAATTTATGTTTTAGCATTACAACTTTTTGGTCAAGTCTTCCGGTCATTGGTCTCTGTTTACACGGCATCATTTCTTTATATAGCTTTGGCAGGCCATATTGTGGGGTTTTAAAAATATTCCTTGTAAAAGGTCAAAAGGAAAGCTGTTAGAGATGTTGAAAGTTGTTGATGTCGTAGAAAAATTACACATCCACTTTATGATCCACAGATAAATAAATGACCTCCCTGGGACACCCTAGGAATTCAGTATTTGGTAACCACCGATCAATATGCATCTAATTTCATCATCACATTCTCCCCCAAGAAAGACCAAATGTACATATTTGTTCCAACTATCGACAATTCATCATTAGACTTGTGAGATTTGACTCAAGTTAGCCTGATGCTCGGTCCACTTAAACTCCAGAAGAAACCTAGCTGCAGTGAAACAGAAGAAAAGGAAAGGAGGTACCTTTGAGGGCTGATTTGAAAGTGTAGAGATGGTAAAAACAAACAAATGCAGGCTTGGACCATTCAGCCCACCTAATTTGTAAATACAAATCTGTCGTGTTGTATGTTCTTGACGTTGTCCCAGCTGTCGTGTTCAGATACACTGGCTCAAATAGACTGGATATCTTCTTGTTTTCCTCTGTAAAATATGACATATTTTCAGCAGGAAGCATCCCCTAATACAGTACCTTACACATAGTAGGTCTTCATTAACGGTTTGTTACTTAGATGTGCTTTATCTCCTGAGTGTGCTCTCAGACATGAACACCATCACTTCAGCTCCAGCCAAACCAGCTCCAGAATTTTCCCTGAACTACTGAAAATCACCGTAAGACTGGCTATGAAAGCTTGTACATTTTCTGGATAGTATGGTGTAAAGAGGGAAAAAATGGATTCAGAGCAAATTATGTATAATTCAATGTTTCTGGCATTTTCTGCCTGCTCATACTAGAAAGCCAGAGCTGCTTCCTATAAGCATAGTTTACGTCTGTGAGTCTCCAGCTTCACTGCAAGTGAGCGTTACAATGGAATGCAGTCAGGCCGGTGCTGACCTAGAATTCTGTTTCCCAGAAGGACCGCTCGGCTCTTTTAGGTCGGTGCTATCTGCAAGCCACCTGTGTACTTTCTATTCTCCAATAGTCTCACTTTTAAAGTCTAAAAAGTTACAGTTGAAATGAATTTTAAACATATTTTATTTACTCCAATATATCCAAAATATCACAGTTTTAACATGCAGTCCATATCAAATGACCAATCAGGTATTTTACATTCTTTTTTTTTTTTTTTTTTACACTGAGTCTTCAAAATGCACTGTACACAGCTCAGCTTGGACTGGCCACATACAAGATGTTCAGCAACCATATGTAGTTTCTACCTATCATTCTGGACAGCGCATCTCAACACCATTCTGCCTGGTAACTTTGGGGGGAAACCAAGGCTGATATCCTAGGACAGAGGTAACATTTCCAGTTTTCCAAGTTTAAAATCAAACTCTGAGTTAGCTATGGACAGACAGCGAGCCCTTGTCAGCATGAGGAGATTATGTCCTCTCCCTCACACCCTCACATCCTTTCCAAATTTCCTATCGATCGCTTCCCCAGCATTAGACAGGCAGGAAGCAGGAAGATCCTCTCATGGATGTGGTTGCCTCCTTGACTGGTGTGGTTAGCTCAAAATCCATTAGCATTAACACTCCCCCATAGAAAGCTTTGGATAAGTGGCTTTAAAATTCTGGATGATCAACAAAGAAATAGATTTTCTTGGAAGAGGGTGAAATTGATAGAAGAGAAGACAGGAAGGAGGCAGAGGCGCTGAGTCACAGTACACAAAACTGATCCTGAAAAAATTGAGGGATCCAAGGCTAACTGGAGTTCTTGCCAGATTTGGGGAAGCCCTGCCCTCCTATTGGCCCCATTTTCTTTCTTCCGCCTTCCCTGCTCCGCTCAGGCAAATTCAGCATATAAGCAGCCGTGGGCCTGGACAGGCTGGGTCTGTGTCTGGGGCAGTGAATGTGGCCAAAGTAACTCTAAACAAGATTCTCAGTGTGTCAGTGACCCCCAGGATGCAATCAGTGCGGATCCCGTAGATCAGTGCCTCTCAATCCATAGTGTGCACGTGAGTCCCCCAGAAAGCTGGTTGAGATGCAGGTTCTGACTCTGGAGTTTAGGGCAGTGGGTTCCATCTCCCAGATGAGGCCTGTGCTAGTGGTCCGGGGGACCACGCTGCAGTGCAAAGTCCTGTGCTGCTGCCTCTCCACACTCTGTGCACCTTGGAATTACCCGTGAAGATTTTGTAGAACACAAGCAGTATTCCATTCCAGATCAATTCCGGAGGAAGGAGGGAGGTGCGGGTGGTAGGGAGTGGAGCAGGTAATAGAAATTCATGACAGCTCCCACCGGTTGCTACAATGTGCAGCTGTTTGAGACCTACTGATCTATCCTAATGTTACGAAACCAAATGACCCCCTTTATCTGCCCCTTTCCAGCAGCTTCCGAATCCCTGAAACAAGCTGCTTACCCCCTCTCTGCACTCTCGGGTACTCTGTCAACTCAGCATCAGGTTCTCACTCCCTATTACATCACTTTTCTCTCTCTACTTGATTTTCAGTTCAGTTCAGTCATATAAGTACTGATTAATTGCTTGCCAAGTACTGTGGAGGAGTCAGGAAAACCAAAATTCTGGCATTCTAGAAAATACAAAATGATTGAAAGAATTTAGGAAATTATTGTAAAGTACTTCAAACTTATCACACTCAAATCCCACCCAAAATGGCGTTGCTGGTTTCTAGGAAGTGGAGGTCTTAACTAAGTTCATCAGGAAAAGCTTTTTTAAATTTGGTAAAACTCAAGGTCAGAAAGCAATTTTGGGCCCCAGTGGGAAGGGCTCAACTGAACTGATATTGGGAGAGATCAACAATTGCAGATCAGTCTGAGACACTGAAGATCCTTAGGGGATTGGGACACACTTGCTAGAAGGGAAAAGGAGAAGGAATTTCACAGAGATATGGGGCAGGGTTTTAGAAAATGCAGCTATGGTTCCAGATACTCCTGATAGCTTCAGATGGGGAAAGTGATTGCCAAAGACAAGTACATACTCACACGTTGAAAAGGACTGGCCCAAGTGCCATCAAAGGTGAGTTTGCGAGGTTGAGGAGACTTGAAGGAAGAGGTAGGTTTTGGACAGTCCAAGAAAACGTGTGGGTTGTGTCTGGGTGTGAAGTCTGAATTCCAATCAGAGTTTGGAATGACATCCATTGGGCTCAGAAAGGAGAGTGATGTAGTTGGAACCATGTAGACTAAAGTGAGACAAGGGAGCCAAGCTGAAAGATCCTTGAAAACTAGACTTGATTGAAGTTGGAGCTAATGAGAAGTGATGCATTATTACAACTTACGAACATGAAAATATTTTATTAAATTAATTTTATGGCTGTTCAAAGGCAGAGTAGTGCCTGGATCTCCTTGAAGATGACGGCCAGTTACAAAAAACAAATTTGAAACATTGAAACCCAAGTAAGGTAGAAATGACAGCAGCATTCTGGGCTGGATGAGGAGAATGGGGGCAGTTGATACAATTTATTGGGAACATCTCCAGGACTTAAAAAGCTGGTGACACTGAGCACAGGAAGGGATGCAGTGGGGAAGGAAAGCTAACTTGGCAGTGACACAAGATGAGTTCTGATTTGAATATGCTAGATTTGAAGTGCCTTCCGAGAGGGAAGACCCCGAAGACTTGTGAATCTGTGAGGTGGCACAGAAGCTACCAGGGTGAAGATAAAGGATGCTCTGACCTAAATGAGCCCATCTGAACGATTCGGAGATGTGGACAGTAGGAACAATCACAAAACAATTTCTTCTACTAAGGTGTAAATGAACCTTGTCAGTTGACTCATCTACCTTTCCGAACACTGACAATTAAAGGATTCTGTGATCACTTCTGGTTGGCCTCCATGATACCAGTGCTGGTACACTGGCCAGTGCAGGCTCATACCCCTGACCCTAAGGAGGGCTTTTGAGCTGAGCTGGGAGTTTCCAGTGGCAGCTTTTCAGCTGAATTAACTCAGCCTTGTAATTCCCATTTTTCAGCTTGTAATTCTTACATTATCTTAAACCAAATGCCCGCCATTCAGCAGGGCGTTTTGCTTGCTGGATTAATGTAGCCACCAGGGTGTTTCACTGTCCAAATTGGTAGGATTATGTGTAGATTAATCCTTATTCTCATTGGACATATTCAAGTGGACTGACAGTCATCATTTCCTTCTCAGTTTTCTTTCCTAGGTAGATGGAAAGATTTATAACCACGGAACATCTTCAGTAGAGAGACCTGAGATTTGGCAGATGCCAACACGTAATCAAACTCTTTTTTTCTGATATGTCTAGCTGAGTTACTTCCTTATATTTTTTAGTGTCCATTATAGTGCTTACCCATTAACATATACCAACAATAATCTGGGTCAGACTCAGGAATTGCTGTCCGGAGAAGCGAAATAAAAGATTTCTTTCCAGACAATCTGATTTTGTGGTGCCATTTATACAGCTATATAGTAATGGGAATATACACTGTTTAATAGGGTCAGATCGTGGTTAAAATTTCAAGTAATCATTTTCAGTCATTATTGGTCCTCACTGTGTTGAAACCATGCCCACCAGTACCTACGTTAGTAGGAAATCAATGCATTTTGAGTATTTCTATTTTTATGCTCTAAAGAATATCCACGTGGCAGAATTGATTGTCCTGCAGAGAAGATGAACATAATTTAGAAAGGAGAATGTGTAAATATTGAAAAACACAGAAAATTAATGCAAGGAAAATGTCTTTAAGTACGTGATAGCAGCTGATACCGACTATCTGCCAATGACATGCGTTGCGGAAATCACGCAAAGCACTGTGGGAGAAGCACACCGTTCATCAAACATATCAACGTGTCTTCGTGGCTGGTAGCTAACAAGTAAGTACTGACCTAAATTTTACTGGAAAGCATTTTAAAAGCATTAAGCATATGCTGTTTACTTAGTTGATGCAATAAATATAAACAAGCTTTGAGTTCACAGTAAATTCAAAGTACAGACCTTAAATAATTCTAACATTTTAAATCAAATTGATTAATCACTGAAATACATTAGAAGAAACCATTTCAGCAAATTTTTGGTGGAAAGGGTCTTTTAGTCAAATTCAGTTCCTCCATCTCTACCCACTGCATGTGTAATTCATGAACCTTTAAACAGCACGAGATTATAGATAGCCACGCTGACATTGGTACTTTCACTTAGCAGGCCTGAGTAATCGGCGCGCTCCAAGCTTTTTAAATGCTAAAGCAATCATTGCTCTGAATTCATCTTGTGATGTCATTGCCACTACCCACTGACATAATAAATTTGAAGTATATGAAAGCTGGAAAAGAATGTTAGCCATATGTCTCATTTTAAATACATAACAATTAAGTGATGCACAACAGAAGTGTGCTCTGCTCCATCTATTAATGAAATGCTTGTTAAAGGTGTGATGCATCATTGCTATCTCTGTATGTCTCAGCATGCAGAGATTTTCATGGAAATGTGCTGTGCTTTGTGTCCAGAAGAAGCAGTATCCCCACACACATGACAGGAACGTGTACACAGGCGTAAATGAGTGCAGGTTAACAGATGTGTGTACAGGTGGCTGCATTTGCAGCCCATAGAAGGAACACCAGTGGCATGTATTGGTATGATGCTGGGCCAAAAGTCATAGATATCATATTCACAGACTGAAAGAAATAATAGTCATTAATGACTCTATGCTAAAATAAATTGAACTGGTTAACCATGGGCTTCTACTCTTCAAAACTGTGAGTGTGCGCGCATGTGCATGTAACTTAGAAGCTGAGCATATCCATAAGCAGGGATTTTCACCAGTTACATGGGGCCACCCACGGAGGCAGTCAGGATTCCTTGAGCAAATCCATTTATCTGCTCACGAAGATGGGCAATGACGAACCATTTGGAAGAGAAGTATAATAGTCCCATTTCCATTATCATCAGAGGTTCTGGAGGGCACAGCATGGTTTACTCACTTCTTCCCAACCCACACGGGCCTCAGGAAGGCTTATCTGCACAGGGTTTCCTCCGCTGGTTCAGGTTCTGATTAACAAGAAGGGGACCACCAGCTTTGACTTATCAGCTTTTGTATGTGTCACTGGAGTATTGTGGGGGTTGGAATAATGTTTCTTTCAGACTGTTTAAGTATATTCTTGCTTGATGAGTTGATTAATTTCTGGCATGTTCTGCTATCCCATATTCCAAACATTTTCAGAAAATTAGTCCAGTTGGTAAAAGCATGTAAACAATTGACCCAAAATAGCCATACAGAGTTATAACTTTTCCTCTAAGAAAAACATGAGCAACTTTGCAGAGCCAAACCTGAACACAGAGAGTCCTTTATTATCACATTCTTACTCCTGCTGATTTTCAGATCTCATACCAACTCTAAATTGGAAAGGTATTCTCCCATAATCTGGAAATCTTGTCTGCCCTCCCACCCCTGACCATTACACACTTTGACTTTTCAACATTTGCCCTAAAATTTAGAAGTGAGTGGAATAAAGTTGTTGTTTTTTTTAAATGAACTGAGAAAGGAAACTCCCAATAAGCTAAATCTCATCCTAGAATCCTGGCTACTTGGAAATCAAACTTAAGCTAAATAAAAAGTATATTTTCAAGTCAGATAATTCTCATTTGGACAGAATTTTATTGATTCTGATTCAGAATCCTACTCAGAATTCTTCTGTCATTCTCCCCAATAAAGGCCCAAATCCATGTCTCTTGTTTTGAGTCCCATTACTCTTGTCTCCCGTCACTGCCCTTTGCAGGCCCACTACCCATTCTTCTCCTTTTTCCTCTTCTTGAAAGCCAACATTCTTTATATACCTGATCCTTTAGTGCCTACAATGATCAAGGCCAAATCCAAGATTCTAATATTATGTTTACATTGGCCCTTGTACACTGATTTTTTGTTTTCTAGATTTACCTAAACTGCTGTAAGACTTTTTTCATATTTCTAGTTTATGATAATACCCTGCACCCAGGTCTCTGTGATGAGGCCTTCCTTTGTTCTGTACTCTGACTGGTCATGGTCAAGGTTCGAGGGAGTATGGACTTTTGGACAAGCACCAACATCCTCCACCACTCAGTACTAGCCACAGAAATTGCTCCCAGTCACCAAGGTATGCACCCTCAGTGGCCTGCCCTTGTCCCCAAGGTTCATGTGGCATAGCATTCCATCTGTGCTCCCAGATCACCAAGAGCAGCTGGGCCGTATGCCTTGGCTGCATTGCATGTGAAGCTAACAGCCTCTGCAGAACCACTATTTGTCACGATGCATGAATATCCTCAGGTTTTGCCGGGGAAGCACCCAACTCACTCCTCACACCTCTTCCTATAATATTCTTGGGGTTTCTTCTGTACCCCCCACCCCGCCAGCGGGGATGGAACAAATTAAAGCCTTTAGCATCTAAAAGCCTCATTCTACCTCTACCTGTTTTCTATCTTCTCTTCCTCCCTGCCTCAGCACTTGACTTTAGCAGGCATCAGAATAACTGGAAGGTTTGTTAATATCCAGTTTCTAGACCCCATCCACAGGGTTTTTGATTCAGTTGTTGTGGGATGGATTCTGAGAATTTAGTTTCTTAACAACTTCCCAGATGATGCTGATGTTGCTGGCCCCAGACCACACTTAGAGATTTACTGCTCTGCAGGCTGTTGGTTGGGAAGGGAGGCATTGAATTAAGCCTGAAGGCAGCTCAGTCTTCAATTTGGGACAGGCATCCCCTCTAAACAGTGAAGAGAACGACTTTCTGAATCCTCCAATATAGCTCTTGATATGAGAGCTAAGGGAAACTAGAAATTGAGGGACAAAAATATATTTTTGTAATAGTCCAAAAATATACTCCCCATTCCATCAAGACAAAGGGTCATTTGTGGTTAAGACAAAAAAAAAAATGGCTTTGGAGAGTGCAATTTCAGTAGAAAGGAAGAGCAAAGGGCAGATTCCAGTGAGGTGACAAGCAAACAGGAGGTGAGGCAGGGCTTAGACAGTGAGTATAAACAATGCTTTCAAAATCTTATCTGTGAACTGGAGAACAGAGTGGTGGGCCTTTTGTTCCTCTATTTTTTGGGGGTGGCAGGGAACAGGGGAGACTTGAACAAACATTGTAATGACTAGCCAAGTGATTTGAAGACACAGAAGAGAATTTAAAATAGATGATATCAATTCCCTGATGAGTGGAATGGAAATAGAATGCAAAGCCCAGGGAGGGTAACTACCTACACTAGGAGGAGAGAGCCACCAGATCCTTGGTGACCAAGGACAAGAGAGTTTGTGTTGGGAGTGAACAGTTGAACAAGTGGAGTGTATAAGAGGTACATAGTGGGTTAGGGAGCTTCAGACACCTCGGGAATATTTGCCAGAACAATTCTGGAGAATGAGAGTAGACTGAGTATGGAAAGATGGGGTGGTTGAAGGTCCAGCTGCCATTACTAACGGTGTTAAAGGCGTCTGTGTCTGTCCAAATTCTATTGGGTCTCAGGTCTCTTCCTTGGCATTCCTGTGTTTCAGAAACAGCCCTCTCTACCCTCTGTCCCTCCAGCCTAGGGGCACAGTGGCTAGCTATTTCTTTACCTCTGAGTTTACTTGTACTTTCAGGTGAGTTTTCAGTTCTGGGTAATCAAATCCCACCTGAAATTCCCTTCTTTTAAAAACCCAAATCGGTTTCCATTTTTTTGGCTGGACCCTGCCTCATCCAGCACCAAGCCCTGTGGTTGTGAGACCCTCCAATGGGTGTGGACAATCAAAAGAGCCCCTGAGGTATCGCCAACACGAAGGGATGGGGGAGCAAAGGGACAAGGGAAGTGATTAACGGCAAGACCCTGATGATGGCAATAGATCTTGCACTTCCGGTCCAATTCAGGAAGGCAATGACAACACTGTAAAACAAGAAGAAAGCCACTGGCACTAGGAAACCACACACAATAAATTCTGCTCTAGGTCTCAGCGATGTAGAAATCAGGTATAAGTGTGTTTTAAAACCCTGATAGAGGTTGTAATTGCTTAAGACCATAGCCACCTAACTTACAGCATTATTTTTACACTGACCAGGCTCTGGAACTTCTGACAGGAAAGGTTTTTCTCAGAACTGTACTCACTGATATTCTTGGATTCATGAGTAATAGGGGAAGAAAAGCTAATGTTTTTCTCTTACACTTTCAGTGGAACGGCAAGATTAGATGATTTATTTTTATCTGACTACACAACCCTGAAGCAGAAATCTAGCATAGTACTTTTGTTTTCTCAAAGTGTTAGGACTGTCTGGGGTAATAGGGAATGCAGAAATTTAAATGACAAGTCTAAACCTCATCACCATTTCTCTTGGCTCTTAGGCAGCCATTTGCTTGGCCTATTGTGTGTGTGCATGCCCAGTATTCCAGTTTCTTGGGCCAGGCTGTTGAGTACAAAGTGAGCTAAAGTGCTATGTGTGATATGATGAGGCCAGCACAGTCTGCTGGGTTGTAGAGTACGGACTCAGTTCAAACTGATAACATATACATGCATGTGTATGTGCATAAATTATAACATAACATTTTGAGGGAGAAAGAAAAACTCAAAAGGAGCCAAGAAAAATTCTTTACAAGATTGTTTCCAATAATAACAATAGAAAAATAAAAATGTCACTAGGTATTTAATACTCAGTTTTTTTAAACTCTTTAACCTAATGATAATGTAAACGACAGGCAATTATTCTACATTAGCTGTGCCAAGGAATTAATATTTGCTTAAATATTTTCTGCATTTTTTAGAGAACGATGTGGTTACAAGATACAAAAGCCTGACCCTGCACAAAATAACCTTCCATGGAAAAGGTAAACAGTCACATTGACAGTCCCAAGTCTCTTAATTGCTTTTAATGATACCATGTGCAATTATAGGTCCAATTGGCCAAAGTAACATATCAAGTTTTTAAAAAAATAAAAAAGCTTTCGAGACAGTGGACACATTAAACAGATAGTCCTGTGTTTCTTAACCAGAGACATTTTGATAGTTGAAGAGTCACCTGTGGGTTTCGTATTTATTTTCTACCATAATTCACTTCTATCTATTTTTTCTGTGATATTTATTTTTCCCACAAAAGCACTTAGGAAGTACAAGCATGGTGAAACTTGTTCTTCCATTGCTAAGGTCCTTGTCTCCCTATTTAATATACAATCCATCTGCAGTGAAAGTTTGGCCCAAGCTGTGACTCTTTGGAGGTTGTTACTTGCATTTGAGAGACCACTGATGTGCAGTGGGGCTCCTGTATGCACTGAATGTAAATCCCATTCCTAAATGACCCTTTTTTAGAAAACAAAAATGGTTCATTTCTGGTTAATGGTCATGGCAGAAAGGAACATTTAACAAAATGCTGACCTATCCTTGATTGATTATGTAAAAGTCTAAATTTAGAAGAAGCTAAGAACTGCAATCTGGTAGAAATCATTAGCAAATACATATGTATTTGCAATTCATAAATATACTTGAATTTCCAAAGTTTTTCACATCTCCCCAGGTAACCAGACAGACACTATGTTTTCTAGCTACTTTTGTACAGATGAAGAGCAAAGATGCTTTTAAACAACAGTTGTGGATGTTCTAGCTGGACTGTCCCTGAAATCCCGCCAGGCTGGCTGCTGGGATAGTTGGGCAGGACCACCCTCACATGGCTTCCCACACCTCCTCTATGTTGTTTGTGAACAGAGGCCTATGAGAAAGCATTTGGTAACCCTTCAGTCAGTGCCCAATCGCCTGCTTGGTCTGACCGTAGCCAGGAGCTCATGGGCAAGGACTAGCATATGTCCATACTTGAAATCAAAACTTACACAAACATGTCTGAATGTATTGCAGAAAAGGAAACAAGACATGAGAGAGCAATCCCCATCAGTGAGAGCACATTAAAGCTAGACTCCCCTGTTGAGACTGGTTCGTCATAGGAACGGCCGTCCTTGCCCATCCTTGCCCATCCAGTTCTTCCCTCTCCACCACCACGGAGTGCCTGTCACACTGTGAAAATCTGTGCTAGAAGTGGCCAGAATTCATCCCTTGAGGTCTACAAAGCTCCACTATTCATCCCCCTCCTCTCTTCTGCCCCTCCCATCATAAACAAAGCCAAAAAGATATGTACATAAAAGGGGTAGACAGTTTACTAGACACCAGAGACAGGAAGACAAGGGGCAGAAACTGAGAGGCACATGGTAAGAGCCTTAGGAAGTGAGACGGCTTGTAGTTGCTCATGGCCAGAGGTCACTCACTACCTAGGTGGTCTGAGCAGAGTACTGAATAAACAGCAGACTGTGTGGCGTCCTGTAGGCTACGTGGAAGTCAGGTGCTCCCCCCAAAATTAACAATTGGTGTCCATGGTCCAGGATCAGCAACACAAAGGAGGGCAATGGAACGAGAGAATGTGGGTTTCAGGAAAGTGCCCTGAGACATGGAGAGAGGGAGCAGTCATACCAACCACCCGACAACACGGTTACACACAAACAACCCTGAGGCTTCTCAGACACATTTGAAGAGAATGTAATTTCTTCCCAAGGGGGCACACAAATGTTTTTGGTTTTCTTAAACTCTACTTGGAGGCATCAGGTGTATTTCTTTATATTCCTCAAAAGCCAAACCTAGACACTATTGTTGCTTCTACTCATCAAATCTTTCACCAAACTTCAGTTGTGGAAGAGCAGGAAGAAATAAAACCTAAAATCAGACCATTCTTGATGACCAGAATATAGAGAAAACTAAGCCCTACAGGACTGTATCATCAGGCACAAGCCAAGCTCATGCTCAGATGACTTTCAATGCCTTTGTCGTGTGGCTCCGAGGTACTAATCCCATGAGGCATTTTATTATCAAGATTCTTATCTTTATGTGACATTTTTAATTTTCAAAGAAATTTACAAAAAGTTATTCACAATACTCTACCCAAATCTGGTTATTATTTTTCACTATGTAGATCACAAAAATTATAAGTAAAATATTCATCTCAGGCTATAAGACAGATTAGTACATGACAATCAACCTACCCACTTTCTGTGCTCTTAAACTTTTCAACTAAGCTTTATCTGCCTTGTCTTACACGTGTCTTTAGAAATGCTTCAGAAAATGTTTTCTCTAATCTTCTGAAGAAGGAAGACGAAAGAAGAAGGGAGAAAGGGAAAGGAGATGGGGGAAGGAAGAGAAAGGAAAAAATAGAAGAAATTACTAAACATTATTAAAATTCCATTTTCCCTTTCAGCACTTTTTTTATAATTACTTAGATAAATCATTTAAATAAATGCCATTCATAAAATCCTGAGTTTCATTTCCTGAAAGGATATTCCTGTTGGCAGCTACCAAAAAAAAAAGAGTAAATGCCCTTAATTTGTGCAAAGAAAATGTAGTTCTATTTTCATTCCAGGGACATCCAAGGTAGAGTAAGTTTAGAGGTACATAGGACCTTTATAAACCTCAGGGACTTTGACTTTGCACCCACATCCCACGGTAAGTATTCTCTATACAGAATTGGAAGAGTTTACTTGAGTTGCAATTGACTAACAACGTTCTGTAAACATGTCTCTTTTGCTTATGATCTTGAAGTCTTTCTCTTACTTTTTCTTTTAAACCTTTAAATATTTTCATAGGCTCTTGAGAAGTGCACAGGCTCTGCCTGGTTGCTACCTCCTCACTGAAAGGATCGTGGCAACAGACAGAACAGGAAGGCCAAGTCTACGCAAGGAATTTGTCTGCAGGTTACATGTGGCAATGTGAAGACCCTTCTATCTGAAATACATTTTCTGTTGGTCTGCTCCCATTGGTCATTCTACTGTTGGTAAAGATGAAAACATTTCTGTATTCTGTCAGCCTTCCATGCAGAAATAAATATTGTAAATACATACATGTGCACATACATATTTGCTAACTGCACTGCAGTAACAAATTACTCCATATTTTGGAGATGTGAAACAATTGTAAATATTTAATTATTCAGTTTTTGTGAGTCAGGATTCTAGGAAGAACTTCACTGGCTGGTTCTGGCTTGAGTTTCTCTGAGGTGACAGTCAACGGCACATCAGCCAAGGCCACAGTCACCTGAAGGTTGATGGGGCTGAAGCGCTCCCTTGACAAGTGGCTCTCTCTCTCTCACACACACGCACACGTCTGGCGGGCTGTGCTAGCTGTTGAGGAGGCCTCTTTCCCTGCCACATGGACCTCTTTCTTCACAGGCCCTTCAGTGTCCTCATGACCTGGCAGCTGGCTGCCCCCAGGTCGGATGATTCAAAAGAGAGCAAGGCAGAAGTGACAAGTGTCTTTTAGGACTAAGCTTGAGCGTTACAGACAGTCATTTCCACCACATTCTAGTCATTAAAAGTGAGTCACTGAAGCTAACAAACAGCCCACATTCAAGGGGATGGAAATTAATCCCCAGATTTTGAAGAAAGGAGAAATGAATGATTTCTGGACCCATTTTAACTACCTCACAGAGTATGTAAGAATTCTGGAAGAGTTGTCCCTCTCAAAGACCTCGCTGAAACTCAGATAAAGACAGCCTAAGAATTACCATTGATTTCGATGAGCAAGCACAAATCTGCCTTTAGGGACAGAACTTCCATTTAGAATAGAATCACTCATTTTTAAATATGCACATATATTTTTAAGAATGGAAAGTCTTTCTTTTAAAAAAAACACGAAGCTCAGTTCTTTGGTGACCTTGGAGTTACATTATTTTTCAATAATTTATATTCATTGATCAGCCGAACAGTGTGACACTTTATTTATGGGCTACTGTGATAGGTCACATCTGTTCCCAAAGTAAAGCCAACAAATCCCAGTTTGGATAATTAGAGTAAAAGCCTGTATTTGATTATGTTTTCGTTTATGCCACAGGAATATTTCCACCTGGGGGGCATATTTTAATCTTTTGTTAACTGAGAAATTAAACACAAACCTTGAGTAGATCACGATAGGTATCTTTAAAAGTCTAAAACATAATTGATAATATTAGTAGACCCGTAAATAAGCAAACCCTTAAATATATGAGTTGTTATTTGTATACATGTGTTAAAATGTTTTTACCTTTTCTCCTAAAAAGCAGCAAAGATTTCTTCCTAACTGCTGATTGTGACAATGTCACATCGATCACATTTGTATGGGGGGAGAATGAGCAGGAACATTCGTGCACATGTGTGTATACATGGAAAGAGAGAGACTTCGTTCTTGCCGTTCATGCTTTGGAAGTCATGTGAAATTTATCTAACCCACTGGCCTCTTGTAGTTGAACTTCCAACAGAGTGTATATATCAGCAGAGCACTGACAGATGCTAGTAAAACTCGGAGTGTCCAGAATTATGTCCTATACACACAATGGAAGGCTTTGCAAACAGTGAGTCTGATCTAGCTTCTATGAGAATCATAACTGATTAGCCTCTCCACTGTAAAGAAAAGAATTCTCCTTCCTACGGTGTTTGGTTGATAAGCATTCCCACAGTTTCATAATACTATAGGCCATACCTACCTGTAAAAGCCCTCCAGCCCCTCTGAGATTCTTGGCATATGCATAATTTAAGGACAAACAATCTCTTACCAAATATAACATTGAAACATCTTAATGTTTGGGCTTGAAAATTAAAACGGTTTAGTCACAGGAAATGCCTAGGTTCCTTTTTTTTGCTCCTTTTTCTCCTTCTTTTAATCCATATCCAATAAAGGGCTTGGCAGTGGGGGGAGCACTTCGCTGAGGTTCATGTGCCAGAACTGGGTGTACTTTTTGCTCGAAAAATGCTTTGTCAAGTCATCTGTTATCTCTATCTGCATTCTTGTACCAGGTGCCTGCAAGGACTCATTGATATCAAGTGCCAGATTTTGAAATGTTAATAATTAAGAGATTATATATTTATACACATATACACGATTACATATATTATATACAAGGAGATAAGGCTGAAAAGATCTCATAGTCTTTAACATTATTTTTCATCCAAATCTGTCATTACATGCTTCTTAACTGATACAGCACTCTAAACTAATTTTATTCCGACTCAAGTAATTTAAACTAATGACCAGTGCTTCATGAAGTACTGGGAAAGGTAGAGACAATGCAACATGGTAAGTTAGCCAGCAGATACTGCCACTGCCTTTGACAGAGATCATTAACCACAACCTCACAGGGCTGGTGCTCATCCGAACTCCACACACAGGCCCAGATGGGGATAGTACCATTTAATACCTGTGAAAACTGAGGTGCAGAGGGCAGCCATGTGTCTAATGTTGATTGGCAAAGTTAAAAATAGGCCCTATTTTCTGACACTTGGTTTTGAAGCTAGGCACCCAAAACAGGCCCTTCCGAAAGCAGGTCATGAATAATAACTTCAGACACCACACACCAAATATCTTTCAAACAAAACATAAGGAGGAACTGATTCAGATAATCAAGCCATAAATTGTGGTTTTACTATGCCCAGCGCCCAAATTTCAAGTGAAAATTTTGATGTCTACGTGATAGATTACTATGAATCCAGAGTCCGTACTGAAGTAACAAAGAGCAGAGCGCTCACCTCAACACACACACCCACCCCTCCACATTCGAGAGAGCACTTCTTAGCAAAATGGAGTCACGTCTGCAGAGGGAGATTAGGTCACTGGCAACAGGTTGGGCAGTCTGTCACCAATAAAAAATATTACCCTCTAGTTGAAGAGTAATAAACAGGGTTAAAGTGTAAGTCTCAAAGGAAAGTAATTAAATGTTTTTGAGCAATTAATTGGGGATGTCTTTTTCGCAGCTGCAAAGAGACAAATATCTACACACTGGACCAAGTCCATTGCTTGGATTAAGTTCCAGTGCGGGTGAGACAAGCATCTCGGGCCGTTTACTTCATTTAAACAGGCAGAAACACGCAGAATGCTCCTCCTATTAATCACTGTGGAGGTGATTGTAGGACAACCTTAGAACAGCTAATGGCTCTGTCTCTACCTCCTCTAGGAAGGCCTGGGAGCCCTTGGAATGAGGACTCAAGTAACCCAGGGGGACTCTACTCCTTGTTTTCCCATGACAGCAACCTGTAAGGAGGAACTTGTCTGTCTCGTTGATTGGCATGTTCCCAATCACTTATGCTGGATTGAGTGGTACTTAGCAGATATTTGCTAAGATTCTACCAGAATGGCTTCTCCCTGAGTCTACACCTGAAATAATGAGGTCCAGACAAAGAGATGGACAGTCTTAGACACTCAAAAGGCAAACTCTGAGGTTCCTGATTTCAAGTTATTCAGGAACACTAAAAACTATCTCAGAAACCTGTATCTCCTCTGACCAGCTAGAAAGACAAAACTGTTTTAATTATTAAAATTCTAGAACATCTGGGAGAAATAGGACAGTGTTCCTGATTACCATCCTGTATTTCTTTACAAGGAGTCTTTCATAGGCTTACCTGTGGTAGTTTAGAGAGAGAAACAGACAGAGAAGGCTCACCGGTACTTGAAACAGCCCCTCCAAGAGGAAACTGCTCCTGTCCTGCTCTCCACCTCTGTCTCCAAGCACCGCCCCACTGAGCTGTAACTGCCCGTCTACGTGTTGGCCTGCCCTACTAAGCTTTCCAAGTAAGGCTTTGAAAGCACAGAGCATCTTGTTCATTGCTGTATTCCTAAGATTTGAATCCACTCCTGCATTTGTCAGGGTAGAACCCACAAGAGAGTCTGAAGGCCTGAGAACCAGGGGAGCTGATGGTGTAAGTCCTGGGCCAAGTGCAAAGGCCTGAGAATCAGGAAGAGTGATGTCCAGGGATGGGAAGGATTGATGTCCAGACTCCAGTGGACAGTAAAGGCGCCCTTCCTCCACCTTTCCATTCTATCTAGGCCCCAACAGACTGAATGGCGTCCACCTGCATTGGTGACAGTGATCTTGCTGGTTCTGCCTACCAATACAAGTGCTAATCTCTTCCAGAATGCCCCTCACAGACACACGCAGGAATCATGTTTTCCCAGTCATGTGGGCAGCCCGCAGGACAGTCGAGTTGACACATAAAACTAACCTTCATGGATGCTGATTAATTACTGAGTAAACAAACACTGAATACTGGGGGACAATTCTGCATAAAGGGTGGCAACCATGGCAAGTGAAGGGAGAGGGGAAGAAAAGAGAGAAAGCATTGCAGGGTTGACAGAAGCATCTTGGTCCACCCAGAACAGATCAAACTGCAGTGAAGGCGCCTCGAATTCAGTGGCATAGTAGGGCCACACTCCCCCCGAGGTTCTAGGGAGGACTCCTTTCTTGCCTCTCCTAGCCTCCAGTGGTTGCCCGCCATCCTTGGTGTCCCTTGTCTTATACAGTACCCCTCCCCCATTTGTGGTTTCACTTTCTGCCCTTGCAGTTACCTCCAGTCAATTACGGTCCAAAAATATCACATGGAAAATTCCAGGAAAAAATGTCATTGTTTATTATATCTTTAACTATATTTTTATTGTTGACACTATTGCAGATGTCCCCATTCCCCCCCTTTGCCCGCCTCCCCCCTGCTCGTCCCCCCTCCCTCTGGCCATCACCACACCCTTGTCTGTGTCCATGGGTTATGCACAGAGTTCTTCGGCTAATCCCCTCACCTTCTTTCATCTCTGATTTCATAGTTTTACATCATGTGCCACTCTCGGTGGCGTGATGAAATCTCTCACTGTGTTGTTTTGTCCCTCCTGAGACGTGACTCACTCCTCTGTCCAGCGTCTCCACCATGCCATCTGTGTACGCTGCCCACCCATTAGTCACTTAGCAGCCAAACTGGCTATCAGAGTCACCGTCCTGATATCCATGCCTGTGTCCAAGTCACCCTTATTTTACTTAATAATGTCTCATTCACCTCCTTCCATCTCACCACGCAGGCATGGTGTCATCTCACATCATCAGAAGAAGGGTGAGTCCAGAACACCAAGACTGTCTAAGACAGAGAGAGAGAGAGAGAGACAAACCATACTCCCATAACTTTTATTACAGTGTATTATTACAATTGTTCTATTTTGTCATTAGTTATTGTTGTTAATATCTTATTCTGCCTAATTTATAAAGTAAACTTGATCGTAGGTGTATACATAAAGGAAAAACCTAGTATGTATAGGGTTTAGTATTATCCTCAGTTTCAGGCACCCAGTGGGTGTATTGTAATGTGTACCCCACAAAAAACAGGGGTCTCCTGTAGTTGCCTCTCTCCAGTCCCGCCTCTGTCTTCCCATGTCTTCTTCCCTGTGCATCAGTGTCTCTGGGTCCAAATTTCCCTCTTCTGATAAGGACACCAGTCATGTTGGATTTAGGACCCGTACTAATCCAATGTGACCTCATCTTAACTTGACTACATCTGCAAAGACCCTATTTCCAAATGAAGTCACATTCACATGTTGCAGGTGGACATGAATTTTTTTTGGGGGGAACACTATTCAACCAAATAGAATAGCTAAACAAACATAGAAAGGAGGCCATGCTTATTTGTTGTCCTTCACAATCTACAAGACCTTCATTATCAAAGGAGGGACAATCATGCACATTTAAGGCAGTTGCAGATTCCAGAGCAGGCAAATCTTGGGGAAGTGGCCTTTTAATACCTGTGAAGTCACACCACCAGAGACTGATGGATAACTAAACATGATTTTTAATTCAAAATAACTAATATTTCTCTTTATACAATAAATGGCTACAAATATCCATGTAGGTTTGTGTTGTAGAAAAGCTGTGTGGTTTAACTGGAGAACATGACAGACCAAAGAGACCAGGGTCAATTCCAAGTTCCACCACTTACACTGGGCAATTGACTCTCTCCGCCTCAGTTTCCTCATCTGTAAAATGAGAATAATAACAGAATCTCCTATCATCGGTGTAGGATTTAGTGAGTTGACAAATGTGAACGGCTTAAAAAATGTGTGGCACACCAGCAGCACTCTCTAAAATTCAGAGAAGATTATTAGGACACTCCAGGGGAGACAAGCACATACACGGGGTCCTCAGCACCAGGGATCGGTACCTGCGTGCCGCTCAGTTATTTTCTGTCAGGCAGCGTTCAAATGGCAGCTTTCCTACTAATCATTCATTTGAAGAAAAGAAGAATTCACCATTATTATATCAACAGCTGAGCTCAGAGTGCAATTTCAGATTGAGATGGTTCAACTTCTTTGGTTTCTATGGAGATTATCTACTGAATAGTTTACTTACTGCCCTGGGCTGTCAGCGCATACTGTTTAATTTATAAAGCTGATCTAAACCTCTGTGGGGGAAAAAGCCACCAATATTTCTCCAAACTTACTGGGATTTATTTTCAGTGTCAGACAAGACATAATATTTATTATGATTCACCTTAGCATGATGACATTTCATTTTTCTTGTTGAAGAAGATGTTCCAGAAAAAAGAAAAAAGCTCCAAATCTCCTTCGTCTTCTGGTTGTCTCGGAACAGATGAGGGGTCTGCTTTTTTTCAGTGTTTCAATAGCAAGAAGTGTTTATATTTCAAGACTAAGCCCCCACCGAATATTTACAAAATTTGTTGCGAGGTGTTGAACAATAAATCTAAAGTTTGAAATCTACATCAAATATAAAAGAAAAACCCATTTTAAAAAAAGTGT
>VMDR010006538.1:0-44981 GCA_007922815.1 Macrotus californicus | reverse complement strand
CACACACACGTGCACTATATATATATATTATGGGAACATATATAATATATATTATGCTATTTTATATATATACATGTTATATAAAATATATATTATAGTGTGTTATGGATGTAAAATAATATATTATTATGTGTGTGTGTGTGCCAGGGTTATTGTACTCTGAACTATTTTTAAAGTATGGATATATATCCAAGGATTAAGAACTGTAGCTTTGAATTTGCTCAGATTTGTTTTTCGTTTGTTTTAAACTTGTACTGAGAGGGATTGGCTGGGGTGGGGGGGAGTGGTGGGGGGGAAATGCAGACAACTGTAATTGAACAATAAAGTAATAAAATCTTTTAAAAAATAAAAAATTAATTTTTCTGTTCATTAAACACTTGTACTGAAATATGTTGTATTTCACCCATATGTACAAGAAAGTAAAAAAAAAGAATTTTAAATACACCAATGTATGAGTTTTCATAAAATGAGCACAATATGTAACCAGACCCAAGCTCAAGAAAAAAATTACTAGAACCACAGACACTCCCATTATGATGACTACCCTCCTCCCAAAGAAACCACTGTTCTCTTGGACGCGGGTAGTAGATTCATTTTGTAAGAAGGAAATAACACCATAGATTTATTTTGCTTGCTTTTGAACTTGACATAAGTGAAATCATAATATATGTAACTTTCTCTCTCAGGCTTCTTTTTTTCTGTATTACTTTGTGAGTTTTTCCATATTGTTAAACTTACTTGTAATTAGTTCACTTTCATGCTGTATTCTATTATTCCATTGTATAATTTCACTGAATTTTACCTATTCTACCGTTGATGGCATTTGAACAGTTCAAATTTGGGACTATTACGGATAGTGCAATTAACATTGTATAAATCTTTTGGTGAACACATATCTGCATTTCATTTGTATCTATATACACTGGAATTGGTGCTATCCTTGTGTTCATCTTTAGTAGATAAATATATATCTGCTTTTTGGGGGGAGGGCTGTCTAAATACACACCTCGGAGTGGAATTACTTGTATGCCTATTTTCAACCCTAGTAAATGCTATTAAACAGTTTTCCAATGTGGTTCTACCAATTTACTCCCCTACCAACAATGGATGAGAGTTTCCTTAATCATATTTGGTGTGCTTTGCAATTTTCTCCTTAGTCTTTTTAGTTGGTGTGTAGAGCAGAGTGTTTGCATTTGCCATATATATCTTGGGCAACATACCCTCTGTGCCTGAATTTTGTTGCTTGTGAGACAGGGATAGTGAGAGCACTATGTTTTGGAGAAATAAATGCAATGATCCACGCAAAGTTTTCAGTGCAGTGACAGGCACTGAATGGTGAGTACACCATTACAAATGTTACATACCACTCATCATCATCACTACCGTCATCATCATCATCATCACCACCACCATCATCATCACCATCATCATCATCACTTCATCATTATCATCATCATCATCATCATCATCACCATCACCATCATCATCACCATCATCATTATCAGGAAGGATTTTGAAGCATTCAACAGAGAGAAAGCAGTTTTCTGGACAAAGTAACGAGCTCATGTAAAGGCAGTAAGGCAGAAAAGAGCCTTCTGTGTTGGAAAAACAGTGAGAACTTTCACTCCAGGGATGTTTGGTCGGGGTGAGAGACAGAAATGTTTGACTAGCAACTCACTCAATTGTTCTGTTTCAATAACAGAGGATGATTGAGTGCCCATTTCATTGAGTAGATTATGCATCCCGACTGGGAAGCAAATAGTCAGTTATTTAAAACAGTCTGTCATGGGTGTCTCTTTCACAAGAATGAAGTCAGAACAGTGCCTGCACTGTGTGGAGGACAGACCTGCTTTCTGTCTGACCAGTGGGGCTTTTTCTTACTTTCCTTTTCAGAGAAATACATAATATTGGGAAACCCATGGAGAGCCCCATTTCTTTGTGGGTTAGAATATTTCCGTGTCCCTTAGCATTGAGAGTATCCGGGGCTGCTTCCGATGGCATGCACGATCATATTAGTGTCTCACTGGATTTCCCCCCTGAGCGGCGCGCCAGGCAGCCTGCAGCAAGCAGAGGCTTCCAGAGCAGAGCCTGATTAGGTCCAGCTGTGCTGTGCAGCTTAGCAGCAAAGCTCATGTACTCCAGAGCCGTTTCCCCAAACTGTAGTTGGGTGGGCTTTGCATTTTCAAATTTGCTGTTTTGTTTCATGCCTTGGCCCTGCGCTTTTGAGTAATGGACTCTCCAGCTCACTCCCCCTGCCTCCTTTCTCAGGGGTAGAGACTCTAGTCTCTGGCTTGTGAGCCCTTCGAGTGAATGGTGGCTCTGGCTGGAAGGGCTTTATGTAGGAAGCTTAGAGGCCAGTGTTGCAGCAAAACATCTGCATGGGATCTTTTCTTGCTTCAGGATGTTGTGACCAATAATTTGGCCTCCTACCATCTGGCTTGCCTCTTATTCTGAGCACAGTGTGACACAGCTGTTGAAGGTTATTTCCACTAAAGCCAGAAAGAAATCCCCATCTGCAGGAAGATAGGAAAGTGATGATGAGCTTGGGGAAAGGACTTTTTTTCTTTTCACTAGCCTGTGACTTTGGTATACCCAGTGTAGCCTCGAAAAAGAGAGAGAGAGAGAGGGTGCATTATAGCGCAGTGGCTGAAAGTAGCTTTGGGCTCCAACCACCTCTCTTCTGACAATCAGCTGTATGGCCTTGGGCAAGTCACATAACCAAACTCAGACTATTTCATCATCTGCAAAACTGGAACAATCCTGACTTCATATGGCGGGATGTAAAGGCTTCAGTGAAATATTACAGGTAAAGCACACAGTGGCTAGCATAGAGCTAGAGTTCAATAACCAATGTCTATTATATTTTATGCTCTCTTCCCCCACACCTTCTTTGTCTGTTCAGCTAGCTTTCATTTTTGATCACAGCTCTTTCTGTCCCCCAGGTCTTATTAGGTACCTCTTCTGACCCACCCAGTAGCAACTTCCACTGTCTTTATTGCATTTTTTATGTCATATTATAAATGTAATTGTATATTTGGGTTTCTTTTTTCTGTAAATGAGTCCAAGTGAGCCTTGTTTGTCATTGTCATAGTCATTGACACAGTGCATAGTCAATGTTACAGTACGTTATCGTAGAGGTGTCCTGTTTATCACAATGGATGTCAAATTGTAAGTAGTCAATAAATATTAAATTTTTTTATTATTTATAGGCACAACCTATGAAAAAAAGAAAGCAGACTTTCCTAGATCTTCTCTGTTACCATCAGCCCCCCACACTGCACCCATTTAACCCGCACAACCAGGAACACCTAGGACAATATTTGCATCTGAGGCTCCTGGACTTCTAGCTCCCTCAAGTCTACTGGAGGGCACTTCATTTTGCCCATCTCAATATTTGGCTGCCCAATGTTATGACCTATTGAGTCCATCAACTATGAATGCATAACACTACCAAACTTTCTATGGGTTAAAAAATCATGGGTTATTACCGGTCACACAAGTATAAATTGACTCTCCTACTCTAAGCACTTGTCCTTAGCAGTTGCCTGGCATAGAGTAAAAAATAAACGTATACTGAAATGAATGAATGAATGAATGAATGAATGATGCTGGAAATGTGTTCATGGAGCTAAGCTTCAGTGTCCCTCACCCAAAACAGTGAGTACTTTTATGGATACTAAGAGGGTTAATAATTTAGCCTGGTTTGCCCAAGCTTTTCTTGGTTTTAGCATAAAAAATCCCGTATCCTGAGAACTTTCTTCCTTTCAGTCCTGGGCAAGCTGAGATAGCTGGTCACCTTACTTTCTAAGAGCTCCGCTAGTCCAAACTCACAAACTCAAATACCTTCACAGACTGTCGGGTAATGACAATGCGAGGTATCCTGGCTTAGGGTCAACTGGAAACCTTCCAGAAAGTGTTTGAATATGAACAAAACCTGTCACGGGGCTGGATTAGCTTGATGGCCAGCATTACAACCTATGACATAGTCATGCCTGCCCAGAGTTCACAGAGGAGGGAGCAGGAACAATTCCATTTCGTAGTCAACAATGATTTCTGTTCCTTTACAAAATCAAAACCATTAATTTTGAGATTACCAAGAATTTGTTTAACATCTCTGAGCCTCTGCTTTCATAAATATAAAATTAATATTTTAAAAGTAACTACTGGGTACCTAGAATTGTGGGAATGAAATTTGATCTAAAACACAGAGTTTTAATAGTTTTACAATTTTTAAAAAATAATATACGCTGTAGAAGGGACATTGAACTGGGAATTTGGAATCTGTTTTTCCCTCTAGTTGTAGTGCCATGAGACAGTCCTTTAACATCTCTGGGTCTCAGATTTCTCGTCAGTAATATAATCAGGGTTGACAGCTAATTGCTAGAGTACATTATATTATTAGGATGTGATTACCTGGAAAGTGCTTTTGGGAAGAGAGCTGGTGCTAGGGATTAAGAACTCTGGTTGAGGGATCAGGGAAACTGATCGTGGCTCTGTCATCTGATGGAGGTGTAACCCTCAGCAAATTCTTTAACCTCTTTCTGGCTAAACTTCCTATATAAGTGAGAATTTTACCTCTACCCACCTCATGTAGTTGTTGAAATCAAGAAGACCAAATAAAATAATCTAGGTAAAGAGAATAGCATAGAAAATGAAAGTAAGTATCAGTTTATTACTATTACTAAAATTCCCATAACTATTTAATATATACAAATGATCAAAGTCTCATTAAATCATATTTTCAGTTTTGAAAAGGGAATGCTTATCAGTTTTGAATTTGAACTCTCTTCTTCAATTTCTTGTACCTCAGGCAAAATGAAAGTTTAACTTTTTCTAGTGCAGTATTTTTTCATCCTCCCAGACTGTACACAAAGCTCTCTGGTCCCAGAAATGAACTTGTCCCACAACTTTTTAAAAATATGGAGCCTCAGTCTCTCCTGTGGTTACGGAATTTCATTCTATAGGACCTTAGCTCCCTTCCTCCTGAGCAGTTCTGTTCTCTTCCATGCAGTAAAAAGAAAAAAAAAAGTCTTCCCATAACTCTTCTCCACCCGATTCCCTTCTGCGTCCCTTTCTCTCTTCACTTAGAAGCTAGAACAGGCAACTCAGTTTTGAAACAACATCGGAGATTACACGTTAATCTCCAAATGCTGCCGTTTTCCTGGTCATGGAACTAATAGGTATTTCAGCTCATTTACTAATAGAATTGCTTCTAATGTTTAAAAAAACTAGTTTCCCTTCTTCCAGAGCCGATGTTTTAAAACACATTAAAATTGAATTTAATTTGGCTTTTAAAATGCCATAAAGGGTGGTGTGCGTGTGGTGTGCGTGTGTGTTTGCGAGTGCATTAGAGTGCATCGGGCATTTCCTACAAGTCTACTTTGAGACAACATTTTAAGTTTCTTTTGAAGGCACTTAAGTGGTTCCAGCTGTGTAAGACTCGGAGCTGCAGAGAGACCTTTCCATTTTAGGTGACCTTCAAATGAAGCTCGCTAATGGAGCAAATTTGTCTTCACCCTCCACAGGAGTTTGTTAGGGGACCCGCCATGTGTGCCCCGTGGAATGGACAAATCAGCACCAAATTAAGCTACTTTCATTACTGTGGGCTAATTATGTAGGAACGGAGATGGACTTATTATGCAAATGTCTTTGGGCATGTGAAAACCAAATGACGTTGTTTAGACAAAAGTTTCCAGTACTTGGAATGAAGACAGTGAGAGGGGGGAGCTCACACTGTCAGAGCATATGTGGTGGGCAGCAGCGTCAGGCTCAAAACAACTGTTCCACAGCACTCATCGCCACGGCCATGCTGTCCATCACAACCTTGTACGGAAATGACACTCGGTGTTATTTATACTCATTGGAATTTGATCGATTTTTTTGGCTTTGTTTTTATTTAATTTGTAAATTAATGTTGGTTTTGCAATGAGAAAAGAACTACAAGTATAGAAAAAATATATATATAGTTTTATAGTTGTATACCTTCATTTAACATAATAAAAAATAATTTAAATCAACAACAGGGTTTCAAAATATTTCCTTCTTCCATGTCTCAGCATGTCAGACATCACTGAAGTCTGAGAAACACTGGTGTGAAGCGTCGCTGAATGGGTGAAGGATGAGAGTAGGTAAGGATGTGCAGAGAACAGAACAGTGAGGAAGGATATGGGCTTTGTTGCAGCTGTGCTTGAACTACAGTCTCCTTTCTACACTAAACAAATCAGGGGACTTTACTTTCTAATCCTTGGCTTTTCCCAGTTAAAATGGAAATAACAACAGTAATTGTCACCTCTTGCTGCTATAACGATTTACTGAGATAACCCTTACAAAATGTTTCACCGTTTAAGAGGCGGTATGGTGGTATCATGAAGGATGTGGACTCTGGAAGGAGATGATCTGGGCTTCCGTCATAGCCATGCCACTTGCTTACCACGTGGAAAGTTACTTGACCTCCTTGCATTTTAGTTTTCTCATCTGCCAAATGGGTGTAATAATCATGCTGACCTCATGGGTTGCTTGGAAGGAAAATTGAGTTAACTAATGCAAAGCGTGTGGGGCATGGCATTAGTAGGCACTCTACAAGTGTTCCCTGTGACTATTAGCTCAGTGTGTAAGATATAGACCTTGATTCTAAGGCAGGATTTAGCTGTTTTGAGACCCAATCAAAATCCACTCTACTTGGAGGGATTATGAGTGTAATCTTATGAAATGACCATCCAGGCTGGAAAGTTAGACATTAAAGAGAATCAAGCCTAAATTAATGGACAATTGATGTATAGCTATGGTTGACAAGTAAAAGATGGGTCCACAGACACTGAGAAGGTAAAAGCTGGACCGTAAGTCTGGAATGGCAAGTATAACTTGGAACGGAAAAGAGTGAGCTTCAGATTTATCCATAGTAGAGTCTCCTAGAGGAGAGTCATCACAAGGAAAGGGAATCAAGGGAACCATGTTTTAGAAAGAATGGGTCTCTGTATGTCTATCCTTCTGGTTGTCCCATCTAGTTCATATACAGTCATGTCAGTGGTTTGGGAAAAAAGAGTGCTAGGAGGAACAATTTAAAAGGTGTTATTTACAGAGAACTTTGAAGGTCACTGGGCCATGCTGTGGTACCCATGCAGGAGAAGAATTAGTGACTGAAAGCAAGAACCAGGCATACTTTGGTAACTGGGATACTTCAGGAGAAGATGGCGATGGCTATATCTTGAGGCAAAGGTAACGGATTCACTAGAAAGGGACCAGAATAAAAGAGGAAAAATGTCAAGTATTGCATCCTATCTGGTTGAACTTGTTCATGAATATATCAGAGATACTACCCCAGGACTCTCAGAACTACCAGGAGCAGGCTTTCCTGGTGGTTGACCTTCTGCATTGCTAGGGAACCTGAAGTTCAGATCACTCTCAGGAGTTATTCACAGAACTAAACCAGAAAAGTGAATGAGTGAATAATGAAATACAAGGGTGTAGTCTGAGAATTTGCCAACTTCCCATGGTCCTCTAGATAAGAAGAAGAAGGAGGAGGGGGAGGAAGGAGAAAGAAGACAAGAAAATTTTCCAGGTAAACCCTGTGATTAGAATATCTTTTATAGCCATTTACAGGCCCTTTGCTGACTCCTGACCCTCCAGACCCTTCAGAGATAATGATGGGTAAAGGGCTATATCCCTAAACGTAACAAGCAGACTATACACTTGGTTATCAGATTTCATTTCTCAGGGGTTTGCTAATTTTATTTTCTTTCACAGCCCTGAGATGATCTTCATTTTATTCTTCCCCCTGGACCCTATCTCCTGGAGAAAAGATGAGGTTCTGAAAACTATGCAATTGACAGAAAATTAACAGGATTATATCAAACTGAAAGGTACAGTTGACAAGGGAATAAACTCGTTTCTGTTCATCACATTAGGGACAGTTGGTTATTCCATGAGCTTAAAGCCAAAAACAGTGATATATTGTTCTCAGGTTCTTTTCCTTCTAGGACAATTAAAAGATAATAAAAACATGGGTCCCGGAAGACCTAAAATAAGAGAAGGCCTGTAAGTGAAATGAATAAGCTGTTAAGTTAGGAACAAAAATATCTATACGGGTATATCCATCTCCTGTAATTACAGCCCCCTTCTATTGAGTGCCTACTGTGTTCTGGGCCTTGCTCACTGGCTTTTAGATTTTTTACTATAGCCCGAAGAGCTCTATTCCTTCGTAGTCTTGATTAACAATAAAGCGACTGAGGCTAGGAGAGTTTTATTGAAAAAACATTTAGTGAGTAGCTGATCTCTGTTCGTTACTGAGGATGCTATTCTGAAAAAGACAAAGATGCCCTCTGCTTTTATGGAGTTTTTACTATTAAAGATGGAATGTATCATCTCCAATGACATACAGTTAATAGGTGTCAGAGCCAGGAATCAGAATGTCAAGATCTGGGTTCTTTCTACTTTCAGAGAAAAAAATTGAGGCAAGACTGGTAAGGATCCTAAAGGGAACTTGACTTTGTGTTGCCTTTATTTTCTTTTTTCCCAGAATATTTGTTTTAGTTTTATTAAGGGTGTTTTCCAGATGATTTTCTTTCCCTCCCCCCTGGCAAGTCGCTGCCATGAGTCACAAGCAAATCTTTTACAAAAGTAACTGCCAATGGTTGGTGGTTCCACCCTTGTTCGTCTCTGATTAACAGGTCTCTTTAGTCCCTGTAGACCAGCAAAGGGGAATAATGCCTTGAGTCAAACATCCAGAACATTCTGAAAGCATTTCCTTCCATGTAGATCCTGGTTAAGCCTGAGGAAGGTATGGTGGTATTGCTATAGAGGCCTGACGTGCCTTATGCAGTACTGGCTGCCCTGGGCCCATGGCTGGGGGAGAGGAGGGATGGACACTGTTCAGCTGCCCAGGAGGAGGTGGGCCCACAAAAAGCCAGTTGAAATTCCAGGCTCAAAGAGCACCTTCCCCAAATAACAACAAAAGCACTCATAAGCATTTATTCATTTAGAGCATTTGCCATTCGTTTGTGAGAATCTCCCACATCCTCTATGTAATTTAATCTTCAAAACAACTCCATGAGGTAAGCAGATCCATCTTCATTAATCACTTTACGAAGCATGAACCTCAAGCCTACAAAGGCTGACCATTTTCTCCAAAATTACAAAAATTGTAAAAACCAGAAGGATTCTTAAACTCAGGTCTTCTTGCTCTAAGGCTGTTTAATCTTTTCACTAGTTCAGTAGTTTTCAAAATGTGGTTCCTGGACCAGCAATATGAGTATCATTTGGAAACATGTTAGAAACGCAAATTCTCAAGCTCCCCCGAAGACTCTCTGAGTCAAAAATTCTGAGGGCCAGCATCCTGTTTCAACAGACTTTTCAGGTGTGTCAGAGACCCTCTGGTGTCTCAGAGCTGTTGTGCCCATGACTGCCTCTGAAATGAGACTTGAGATTCCTGACTTATCACAGGTTGTACATTTGGGAGGCCTGAGATAAATGTTGGATTGGTTGATTATACCTGACTGAAGGAAATACCAATATATTAACATATTTATATAAAAAGAAAGGTAGAGTAGTTCCCCCTTGTTCGTGGATTCACTTTCTGTGGTTTTAGTTATCTGCAGTCAACTGTGATCCAAAAATAGTACATGGAAAATTCCAGAAATAAACTATTTATAAATTTTAAATTGCATGCCTTTCTGTGTAGCATGCTGAAATCTCACACCATCCCATTCCATCTAATCTGGGATGTGAATCATCCCTTTGTCCAGCGAATCCACATTGTACGTATAGTACAATAAGATATTTTGAAAGAGCGACCACATTCATATAACTTTTGTTATAGTTTATTATTGTAATTGTTGTATTTTATCATGAGTTATTGTTGTTAATCTCTTACTGTGCCTAATTTATAAATTAAATTTTATTATAGATATGTATGTATAGGAAACAACGGTTTATATAGAGTTTGGTACTATCTACAGTTTCAGGCATCCATTGGGGGGTCTTGGATTGTATCCCCACAGCTAAGGGGGGGACAACTATAAAAAGTAGATGATCCCTAAAGTGGCAGCATTAAACCAGTAGATTTGGATTCAAGTTCAAAATCTGACCTTTAATTTATAGTTATCTGGAGGGTACTGCTGAGAAGTTCTGGGGTCACACCACGAAATATATCTGAGATTAATTAGCAATATCTGCACAGTTGGGGGAGTAGGGCCCACGTATTTCTCATACTTAATCTAAAGGAAGAGAATATTAGGTGTGACATTTTCATCTCAGCTCAATGCATCCTTTTCTAGATGACGATGAACAAATAAATCAGCAGCAACAAAAGCTGGTAACACTTTGTACTTTTACATGCACTTTCTGACTTGATCCATCTAAGAGCTTCGTGAAGGGCAGAGCCAACATCGTTATTCTCCTTTGATAGATAAGGAAAACTGAGACTGAAAACATGAGATCTCCCCAATGCCTGCTAATGAGTTTGCAGGTGTAAAACTGAATCCTGCTGTGTTTTGAGTTCTTCCTACCAAACCTGACACCTCCTTTGTTATTGGTGTTTCAATGCTCTCATTTGCAAATGGGATTTAAAATACTTTTCCTGTATATTTCACAGTAAGTGTCCCATTTAAATATTCTGAAAATTGGGAGTGTCTGTGAAATGTACATAAGATAAATATGATTTTATGTACTTGTATAGTTCAGTATTTTTCTATGCCAGGTACAATAGGCTTGGAGGCAGAGATACTAAAGCAAAGTGAATATTTTGATTAGAGTCAAGCAGTGATTTTCAAAAGAGGTAAGTTTTGCCTCTAGGGAGATGTTTGGAAATGTCTAGGGACACTTTTGGCTGTCACAACTTGGAGGGGGGTGTTGGTACTGGCATCTAAGTATGCTGTGTTCTACAATGCCTATATTGTGCCTAATGTCCACAATGTAACACATAAAACATAATGTTTGATGCCCACAACAAAGAATTATTTGGTTCAAGATGTCAATATGACAAGACGCCAAGCCTGAGAAACCTGGTAGAGTGAGAAACACACTATTTCATTAGAGTTTTATCGTCATTAAAGAAAGAAAGTCCATGCTTTGTCCATGCACAGAGAAAGAGTTCTATGTTCTGTCGCTGCCCAAACCTGGGTTACTTTGTTCCCGGTAAGCAACTCCCCGGGACTTTTCATGCTCAGATCCTTTACCTCTTGTGTGACTTGCAGCTTCGTTCAAAGAGGGATAATCAGATAATTGGATCTGCTTCATAGAGCTAGATTGAAGATTAAATGAGATGCATATAAACACTTCAAACGGTCCCAAACTCAGAGTAAGAGCTTAATAACTGTTAATAAACTTTTTCAAAAAGGAAGTTTTGGCATACCATGCTGTCTCTACTACACTTCCTGTGTTCATCGTGGTTTCTTTCCATTTGTATAAAAACTGATTATTTAAATTCAATTTATTAAAAGCTCAATATTAATTTAAAAAATCTAGTATCATATAAGCACTTTACAATTACATTCAATAACTACTAATGAGTATTTGATTTAACAAAATAAATGTTTAAAACTTTCATTTATTTAACAAGAACATCTATATGCAGAGCATATTTTCATGATTATCCACATCCTCCATTCTCTTTCCTGTTAGAAAAGAACTGATAAATTTGCCATGCAGCATTAATAGGAAAGGAAGCAAAAAAAGGAGTTGGCTTTCATAGTCAGGAACAAGTCATACTCCTTGCCTTTGACAATTGTCTCCCACTTCCCACTCTAGGAAAAGAAAAGCCGTGGTATAATTGCCACTTGAGTAGACTATGAAAGCCTAAATCTGCTGTTTTTTGCCACTCTTTTTTTCTCCTGGTATTTCTCCAACGGTGTGGCTCTGAAGCATGTGCGCTTCCTCACATCACTCAAGAGTGGATGGGACTGTGGGCGTGGACTTCTACCTTGACTTAGAATAAGAGCTTATGAAAATGTGATTTTTAAGAAGGGGAAGGATCAAGTCACGCAACTTGTATAAAAGACCCAGGGACAAAGACAACACAGAGGACTGAATGTGGAAGGGGGCAGGAGAGTAATGGGGAAAAAATGGGAACAACTGAAAAGTAATACAAGGTAAAAATGAAAAACAAACAAAAATTAAAATGTGACTTTTAAAATATGGGTTTATGTGAATATATATTTATCACTACCTGATTTGAACATTAAACTCTTTGGGTTGGGATATTGTTTCAAGAATATCACTGTTGATTGGGTAATCCTGAGAGAGTGTCCTAAACTATGTTTTAGCACATATCCTCAGTACCACGATCCTACCTCTACCTTATTTACACTTGACAGAAGAAAGCCGGCCTCAAATCTATCTGCTGATACAAAATACTTTGAGCAAATATTAGAAAATATTGTTTGCCCCCCTGCTGGTGTAGCTCAGTGGATTGAGTGTGAGCCTGCAAACCAAAGGGTCACATGTTTGATTCCCAGTCAGGGCACATGCCAGGGTTGTGGGCCAGGTCCCTAGTAGGGGATGCACGAGAGGCAACCACACATTAATGTTTCTCTCCCTCTCTTTCTCCTCCCCTTCTCCTCTGTCTGAAAATAAATAAATAAAATCTTTTAAAAAAATCAACCCCCTTCTTTAAAAAAAAAAAAAATTAAGTTTGGATAGGGATTAAATGGCATGAGGTCAAGGAGAAGGGGCCAGGCTTATGAGACATGACTTATGGAATAATCATTGCTAGCTCGATTTTACAGATGAACCAACTGAGGCCTAGTAAGATGAGAAGACCTAGGCAACATCACGCAGTGACAGAGGCAGAACTGAGACCCAGGTCCTGTGACTTGTAACATAAGGCTTGTTTTCGTTCCTTACCACTACTGGTATTACGGTGATAGGCCATTTCTGTGCGTAAGTTCAAAATCAAAATGATTCAAACATTCACACTTTTATAGTTCACACCCAAAGGCCAAGAATTTGCCATCAAAACCATAAATATGGACGTCTACCTGTCAAGGAGCCAGGGAACATTGATATTTGAGTGAACCGCAGAAAATGGACAGGAAATTTCAACAACTCTGTCACTTTAGACAAAATGAAATTAGAGATTGAAGATGTAGAAAGTACTAGCACAGTCTCACACTCATATTTACACTATTATTTGCACACGTGCCTATGTATACACACACACATGTATGTGTAAGTGCTTACTTGGGATTGCCTTATTGGGCTCTGTCATATTGACGGGCCTACCGGGAATGGTGTTAGTCATTTCCTTGTCGACAAATGGAGATTTATGTTCTTTGGTTCTTTCTCAGATTTTTTGGTGTCTGGTTGTCTGTTCTTTGGCATTTTACATGTGGGAAATTTCAGTAAGGGCGGGGAAGGATCACATTTAATCAATTTTTAAAGAGGGAAAAATTCTCTCTCTCCCCCTTTTTTATTTAAGCTTCTTTAAGTTTAGCTAAGTTCTTTTTTTTTTTTTTTTTTGTAACTTCGGGTGGAGATCAAACTGCCAAATTCCAGTGACAAGGATCAGAAGACTGTCACCATCTTTGAGCTGCCCAAACATCTGGCTAATTGTACAAAACCTGCTCACAGTTAACCATAAGGCCTCAACAGAAAGCTCTGGGATGAGAAAACTTTCATCTAACATGTGGATGCTTACTTTCCAGGAAGCTAATGGCTCAGGTTCAAATTAGGTAATAGAACCACCCTGCGTTATTACATCTGCCAAGGAAAGGAGAAAGCCAGCAGTTGGTCTCTTTGCTGAACTTTGTCTGAAGACAGTGATTCTTGATTATTTAGAACCCTTCTCCCCTACTCACAGCAACAGCTGAAACAGAATATAGTAGTAAACGGTAAATTATAAGTTTGTCTGGGCTATTTAGAGGGTTGGTTAAAGAGTCTGCATATTGCCAAAGGCACCATGAACAAACATCTCCACCAGCACCCATTTTTGCCCCCATTAAAATTCACTGAGCATCAGAACATCCAAACATTTTACAAATAGCATCTCATTTAATATAACAATCATGTAAAATAGAGAGTATTATTACCCCCACTTTATTTATTTTTAAATTTTTATTTAGTGATTTGAGGGAGGGAGGGAGAGAGAGAGGGAGAGAGCGAGACACTGATTTGTTGCTCCGTTTATTTACGCATTCACTGGCTGATTCTTGCATGTGCCCTGACTGGGGTTGGAAATGCAACCTTGGTTTCAGGCAGAAGGTGGTGCTTAGGTTAGTAGGTACTTAGAAAGTAGCTATTTTCCAAGTTAATGAAACTGAAGGGGCAACTCTAGCTAACATGTCCAAACACAATAGCTTGGCATCTTTGAAAAAAATTTTATTGAATTTATTCAGATGATATTGGCTAATAAAATTGTACAGGTTTCAGGTGTATAATTCTA
The DNA here is from genome assembly GCA_007922815.1 of Macrotus californicus. Classification (NCBI taxonomy): domain Eukaryota; kingdom Metazoa; phylum Chordata; class Mammalia; order Chiroptera; family Phyllostomidae; genus Macrotus; species Macrotus californicus. The sequence continues at coordinate 30,607 of VMDR010006538.1, read as the reverse complement.
TAACACATCATCTGTACACTGTATTGTGTGTTCACCACCCCAAGTCAAGTCTCCTTCCATCACCATTTACTCCCCTTTCCCCTCTTCTTCCTCCCCCACCTCCGTTTTCCTCTGGCAATAAACATATCATTGTCTGTGTCTATGAGTGTTTTTCTTTGTTCAATCCCCTCATCTTTTTTCACCTAGCCACCCACCCTAGACATCTTAAGGCTTAACCTGTAAGCTAAGGGGGGCTGTTAAAAAATGTAGGGTGATGGAATCACACACTCAGAGTTGCTGTTCCAGAGGGTCACTCTGAAGCAGTGTAGTGGGTGACCTGCAGAGAGGGAAGGCTGCAGGCAAGAAGACAATTGGTATATTTCAGGGGAGGATGAGTTGCCCAGGCGGAGACAGTCATTGTGGAGCAAGGTAAGAGAATGCTTAGAAGCACTTACCCTCCAATTTAGTATTAGCAGAAAAGTTGGGAGATATTTAAAATGACTCCTGCTTTGAGTGAATGGATAAATGGTTATATCATCAATCATTGGAGGGAGCTCAGAAGATGATACACACTTCACAAGAAAAATAATGAGTTTGTTTTAGGGTAAGTACTTTAAAGATATGTATTAAGTACATACTATAGGATAGATACCCGTTTAAGCAATAAATATCTGTCCCATAATAGCAGGGGTTTGGGAAGACAGAAAATAAATGAAGAAATATGTGAGCAGGATCCTGTTGGACAGTGGAGCCTGACAGCGATTGCATCCATGTGGAAATGCTCAGAAAGCAATCCCATTAGGCGCCTCTGTGCAGGGTGGCCAGGGATTCATGAGGGAAGCCTTGGCCAGAGTTCCGTTGTCTATGAGTCAGCGTCAGTTCATGAGTGGTCATTGATATGATTGGAGGGAATGAGAATTCCCAGGAAAAAGACAGTGAGAGAGCAGAGGTTTGGAGAATGGCGACATGTACACAAATGATGATAATACACTGTGGAAATGCGGCACGGATAGCCATGCCTAAATTGCGTTGGAGAGTTTGAGAAAAGAGGGGTCGCTGAGCCTTCATTAGTCAGTAAAGGCATTTTCTCAGAGAGGAAAGGTTTGCAAAGATGAGTAGAAGTCTTCTGGGAACTCAAGAGGTAAAGAGGGTTCCAGGCAGAAGGATCCACCTCGCAAAGAGAGGACAACATTTTGGGGAGGAGGGAGTGGGGGGGACACAGAGACATTTCACTGAGGTGGGAATGTGTAGTGTGTGAGAGAACGTGTGGGGAGAGAGGGAGCTGAAATCACAAAGGAACCAACTACAGCCAGGCCTATGCCAACAGTCAAGCCTCTGCTACTGAGTAGACACCGCTCAAGTGCCCTGCTGTTGTTCATGCTAAGCGACCTGTGTTTGTTATGTGACTGCATGCTTCTTTCTTTTTCTTTTCTTATTTTTTTTCATGTTGCCCTCCTGGTGATCTTAATGACTCTTTGTGGGAAGCTTCCTTTCTTATCCCTCCTAATTTTTTCTACATGCCTTACGTCTTCCTCATCCTTGGAGGCTGATGTACACACACAAAAAAAAAAAAGAAAAGAAAAATATTATTTCTTGGATTTGAAGACACTCATAGGCTTGGCATTCCCTCAACAAATTACCAAAGATGAGTAGATGATTTTTGTGGGATTTTGGGTGCATTTTGTTTGCACTTTTGTTTGGCTAAGTAGTCAACTAGGACAAATGTTGAGGGTGAAAGAAAACTTAGTTTTAACTTTCTCCTAACTCAGGATGAGTCAAACAAAAAGAGATATCATGAAAGGCAATGATATTTAAGGGTTAAATTTTGCCATCAATCTGATCTAGGAGGATGTGTGTCTGTCTGTCTGTCTGTATGACATTGACTTATCCCCATGGTGATACAAATGAGAACATACCCCATAGAAATAGAGTAAATTTTTTTTATATTTAAACCCCTCATCATTACTAAAAAGAAGGCTGGGAGAGGCTGGTCAGTTTTACCTCACAAAGCAATTACCATCACTCTGGCATAGATAGTGCAGAAATAATTTATTATTATTACACACAGCCATGAACCTGGCATTGTTAGTCTTACCAAGAAATCCTCCTGCCTGACCAGCACCGAGAGCAGCTGTAGTTTCCTCAGAAGCCCTTTCCAGCCATCACCAAGCCTTGCCATTTCCTCCTACATGAAAAAGGAGACATTGGTCAATTTTCACAATTGAGCAGTTTTGTGCCAATGACATTTCAACCCCTCCCCCACTTCTCTAAACAAACAGAATATGTCATGGCTGCCGAATAGCTGAATACCCCCTCCCTACTGCCTACTCTTTTTCTTTTTCTCATAAATGCTTAAATTTGCATTAGTCAGAACACTATATAGATCAAGGAAACATTTTACAGGTAAAGAAATTGAGACCCAGAGAGATGCAAGGAATGACTCAAGGTCATCAGTCTGTGGCAGAACAGGACAGAACCAGGGACCTCACTCTATGGCATTTCTCTTCCAATGGGTTTACTTCTGCACAAGCAAGAATTTAGGGGTCTATATGACTATTCGCAAATAAGACCAGTGTATGTCTCCTTCTGAAGACAGTCTTCTCTTTCACAGCCCCATCCTTTCATACTTCCCCCTTTTTTCTTCCATGTAAAATTCTGGACTTCTAGGTTATGCCAGTAGTTCTAGGTTATGCCTTTTTCAGGGAATCCAGATAAGTCAGATACAAGGTGAGTAGACAGGTGGGTGGGTAAATATAGTAGTAGAAGAAAAGGAAACAGATTGGCTATGCCAACTTTCCCACATGGAAGTTATTATTACAGATGATAAGAGCCTCCTTTGAGGCAGAAAGTAGCCTGGGAATAGAAGAGGGAGAAGTGGGGAGAGATGTCAGATTATCAGTGATTTCAGTTTCCTTTTCCGTGGTAAAGTTTGCATTTAGAAAATGCTAGTCGTCAGTCGGGCGCTCAAAGAATCTTTTTTCTTTACTCTGGCATAAAACAAGCCAAAGACAGATATATGAAAGTGTATTGGACAGGGCTTGTCTTATTTTTACTCAGCCAACTCCCTCTGGAATTCCCCTTTTGCAACTGGAGAAAGATGCCAAATGTATGTTTTCCTAAATGCCAGGGAGGAGCAATTTGCACAGTGTCTCTCCTATGTCAAAATTATCCAGTCTATGCCATAAATAGCGAGGAGAAAATATCCTAGAAATTGTTGGACGATAACATATCTTCTGGGAATTTTTTTTTACTATGCAGAAATTAAAAGAATTTTGCGCTATACCAGAAACAGGTTATTGCACTTCTACCATTGAAACTTTGCAACGTTATTGTCTAAGGTACAGTTTAGGATGGACGTCTCCATGGAATGAGAAGATCTTCTGTTCCGATCTCCCTTCTGAACCCACCCCTTGTCACCCTGCTGCTGTGTTATCTTGCTGAACGTAGCTTAGCTCCAGTGACAGGAAATTCACCACATACTGAAGCAGTTCACAACATCTAGTGACATTTTTGACTGTCAAAAGTTCCCCTTTAGGTTTAGCCAAAATCTTCCCACTAGATTCTACTCACTGTTCTTTGTTCTTCCCCAGGGAGGTTTTCTTCAGGAATTTGGGGCCCATGTGTTTAGGACTGAGGAAGGTCTACCGTGATGTACATTTCCATTATTAAAAATATACCTCAAACAATAATAATGGTGAGAATAGTATTTAACTTTCTCTGGGAGTCACTTAATGATGTCATTTGAGGGTCACATTTTATACAGCTCAGTAATAAGTAAAAAAGTTTTTGAAATTCTAATCTTCCACAGGTTTTCTGAATTTTGAATGTCTAATGTATGGATTCTCACTTAAATTTTCAAAAGGGGAATTAAGATGTCTCCTCACCCATAACATAGCTCACCGATTATGCCTCCCAATAAAGACGTACAGTTATGACATTGTTGCCAAAATGTGGCGTTTCCTTTTCACGTGGTTGTACAGGGTATTTATGCCAAGTAAATGAGGTAGCTCTGCTTAACTTTAAAAATTATCTTTTTTGAGGTATAACTGACATAAAATAATTAGCCCAAAGTTAAAGTGTACAATCTAATCAATTTTGACATGTCTACACCCCTTAAACTATCACTGTAACCAAGATAGCTTCCTCATACCCTTCTCCTGAGTCCAACCCCTACCCTCCCACCCCCCACCACGGTTCTGCCTTCTGTCACTCACTGTAAATGGGTTTTCATTCTCTAGAATTCTGTACCATCTGCACTTTTATGGGTCTGGTTTCTATAATCCCAACATAAATATTATAAGATTCATCTATGTTTATTGCTGAGTAGTGATTTAAAGCATGGATATGCCCTTCACCTATTAGTAGACATTGGTGGTGCTTTCACTTTGGGGCTATTACAAAGTTATTATGAATGTTTGGGTGCAATCTTTGTGTGGACATATACCTTCATTTCCCCTTAGTAAATACCTAAGAATGGAATAGCTAAGTAACACTGTAGAAATATTACCCACTGACTGAGTAGTCAGTGTATCTTAATCACATAATCAAGTTCAGTAGCAGCTTCACAATGCCCTAGTGACTTAACATTAGGAGACACTTAAAAATTGTTGAATAAATAAATCAATTTAATCTGCACAATTTTGCACCTCACCTTTGCTTCAATCAAAAACTCAATAAAATACATTTAATTGTTTATAAAGAAGACTCAAAGAAGGTAAGAAATTTACCTTCCATCACAAGGCTTGCAAATTTCAAAGGTGAGATTCAAAGTCACTTCAATTTGTCTGTGGTGACCCTCCCTTCTCTCTCCCCATGCCTTTCATGTTTCAGTGAGGTTTATGGAGGACATGTAATTTTTGATAGCCTTTGATAGCTCGGTGCTATTTGAGTAAGAGCAAAGAAGAAATAGGAAATTATGAGATGTGTTTGGGAAACTATAAAGAGCCTAACCTGAAAACAGTACAGATTTTATGCAGGAAAGTAGCGGGCATTCAGGCTGGGACCGGCATCCCAGCTGAAGGCGTTGTCACCTTTCCCTCTGAGGAGGAGAGAGCTGCTACAGATTTCTGAGAAGGTGCAAAAGATAATGAGGTGAAGCATTCTGGTCAGCGGTCTGGCTCGACAGAGGCAGCATGATTAATCACGTAACTATTGAAATATCCGGGTTATGTGGGAGTGAGAATTTGAAAACGAGGATGGCAAACAGAAAGGAAAGGAAGGTGCTCTTGTGAGGAGCACTCGAAGGAAAACAACTCACATTTTGTGACTAATTAGGTATAATTAATTCTTGATTTTTTTCTCATAACTTGCTCCTCTATTATAGAGAATAAGCCCTATTTAGTCCCGAGGGTTTAACCATAATTTTCTCTATTAAGGAAATAGCAAGGATTGGCTTACTTGTTTTTATTAGTAGGTATAGTCTTGTTAGCATAAACAGATCTTTTGAGATGATTATAGCCTTGTAGTTTTCTTTGGCTCATCCAAATAGAGATATAAACACAGGATGGCTGAAAGATGAAACTGGATGTAAGTGACCTCCAAACCATTCCCTGAAAGATGCTGCTAAAAAATTACATTGGATTGATGTACTGACATTGCCTTCTTTGCTCCAAAAAGAACTGCTCACCAAATTTCAGTTGTTTCAGAATTCTCCCTTGTTTGGTACCACTTATTTAAAGTTTAGCAATGTAAAGTTCGTGTTTAAAATGTGTGGTTCATGTTTAAACGTTGAATTTTGGATGAAAGCAGGGACTTCTTCAGAAAACACTGGTGTGTAACTAACTGAAATTCAGCCTTCAAGGGAGAGAATACGAAACTGAAAGAGCTGTCAAGCTGGGAAAGTCTTAAGAAGAATCTCTGGATAATGGTTTATAACATTATCTTTCCCTAAGGACCCAAGAAATGGAAAATATATTAGTTTTTCTATGAGTAGCTTTTGGCAAAACACCATAAATGCACTTCATTAAAAATATCTTGGTGCCTGAAGCCCACAGGCTGGAATATGTAATACATATGTTGAGGGGCTAATGGGGGCTTATGTGAGAGTGATCCCTGGGAGACCCCATGGGAAAGATGCTCAGGGAAACAGACCTTCCTGCTTCCTTACATGGGCCTTAGCAATCCAGTGAAAGAGTCACTCCGCTGCCATGAAGCTGGTTCTATTTCTTACTCCATTTCTTTCTGTGCCTTCATCTCTCCTGCTTGAATGAAAGAAACTCTCCCCTATATCAGCCTGGAATGATACAATCCCAGGTACACTTGGTTTCTGCACCCCAGCATAATCTTTGGGGCTGGAATTTTGGATCTGTGCCACAGTCAGAGTGGGTATGGTTTGGGGATAGTCTGGATGGGGAGAGAATTGTTACTGAGTAGCTGTCATGTCGGAGCCCATGAGTTAAATGCTGTTACACAATCGATCTCTTCATTTTCTCAAGGATAAGGGAACAGTGTAAGAGCTCAAAGCTCGCCCATCCAGTAAGCCGAAGAACCAACGTTTGAAGCAAGCACGTTGAAGCAGAAGCTGTTGGTGCCCATGCCTACCCCTCCATCTGTGAACCATCACTGTGCCTGAGAAATTTCCGGCGCAGTAAGTACCGAGTAAGTACCAGGCAGTACCGGGGTAAGCAAGAGTCCCAGACAGCCCTCTCCACGCAGAGCAGACAGCTGTTGGTGGATGATGGGAAGTAATATAAGTACTTTGGCTCCAATACCTTCTGGGTGGGGAAAGCTCTGAGGCTCATATATTACTGACTCTCGAAAGTGTCCAGTGGGATGGAGTTCCCGCTACTTACAGTGGTAAACACACTTTATTGCTACCTTCCCCGTCTATTTCCCCACTCCACTGTGAGTATTTCTTGCAATCACTTTTCACATCAATTGCTTGACTCATGGTAACTTTCTGAGGAAACCCAAATGCCCCGAAGCCAGACTTGATTCTCATGGGTATATGGAAGGTAATCTGTTAGATACGTTTACATGTGCTGCCTTACAGCATCCTTTCATTTTTCTTACTCCTTTTGGATGCCTCCGTCTCCATCCTTCAGGTGCTCACGTGTCTTCCTGATGCCCTCTACCTCTCCCTTCCTCATTTCTCTCTCACACCAACAAAACCCTGATTTTTCTCAATGAAGTATCGGGCAGATTCTAATCCCACAGCAAATCAACCTCAGACATGAGCAGATTGACAGCTTTTCACTCAGTTAAAGAAATTTGTATTTTAAAATAACCTGTCTTTTATCCGAGTGGATCTCTAATGAGTGCTGAATCAGGGATTCAAAAGAAATGATGACCTTCAAGCTTTGCGATATGTAACAGTTAAGGAAACTAAGGAAGAAGGCAGGAATTTCTGGAAGAAGATGGACAAGACATTGCCAGGAAAACAACAAGGCTGAATCAGGGTGTAAAGAGAGGGTGGGGGATTTCCAGCAGAAGGGCTCTTTTTTAACCTTTCATTTTAAAATAATTTTAGACTTACCTAAGAGTTTCAAAGATAAGACAGAGTTTCTATACTCCCATCACCCAGGTTCCCCTACTGTCCATATTTTCTTTTTCCATAGTACATTTATCAAAACTAAGAAATTAATAATGGCACAGTGCCCTTAACTAACACAAACTGACAGTAACCAGAGAGGATGGGGGAGAGGGATAATGGGAGAAATAGGGGAAAAGGCCATCAAGGAACATGTATAATGGACACATGGACAAAGCCAAAGGGGGTAGGTTTGAGGGTGGGAGGCAGGGATGGGTGGGGTGGGGGGGCGTGGTGGGTGAAAATGGACACACCTGTACTTGAACAAAAATAAAAAAACACTATTCAGGTTTCAACAGTTTCTTCAATAATGTCCTGTTTTTCTGTTTCAGGGTCCAATCCAAGGTATCCCTTTGCACTTAATTATCATTTCACCATAGAGTCCTACAGGCTAGGTTGATTTCAATCTTTCAGAAAGACCTTTTAACTTTCACAGTCCAAATGAGTGTAGGTACTTCCATGTTACAAAACCCATTTTATAGATAAGAAACCTGGGGTTTAGGAATAAGAAGTGAATTTTGAGGGTCACATGTGAGTAGAGCTAGGATTGACCCATGTCTGATCGCTCAACCGTACACAGGTCATTCCAGTGGCACATTTCTAGCATTTCTTCTCTTTTTCACTCTGTCTCAACCCCTCTCTCTTGTCATTTCTCTCCTGACCTTTTCCTATCTTCTCATTTTCTCCCCATCTAGGGAAGGCTAGATAGAAGATGAAATAATGTCTTCTTGTTTACTAACTCTACCGCATAGCGTGAGGCCAGTCTTGTCTAGCCTCAAGCAGACTGGACTAACAGAAACACTGGAAAAAGGATTGTTGGGACTGGGAGATTTGCTTTTCATTTCAACTAAAAGGAAGAAATTTTCTCAGGTCAGATGACTTTTAATCATCAAAAGATTTCTTTCACCATTCGTTATACATCTCCTTTTTTTCTCATGCTCTTGTGCCTTTATTAATTTTGGCCCAAAGTTTTCTTTCTCTTGGTGGATAAAACCCAAGGAATTGCTGCTCCCCACCTGGAGTGCTAGACTGTAACTATGTCCTGGAGGATAATGGCGCGTTTCCAAGATGACCATCAGCAGCCAAGGCATTATAATACATGCAGCTTTGTACCATGGGAGAATATAAATCATGCTTCACACCTGGTCCTGTCTGTTTATTAGGAGTTATTTGCAAAGTACTCTGCTTACCCTTGCATTTTGTAGTTAATAGCATTTTCCTTCCTGGAACAAATTTCCCCTAAAGCTGAGATTGCAGAGGGTCACTATGAACTTTATTCATGAATGAAGCTCAGAGACAAAACCCGATCTATGTAACTAATGCTGAAAAGGTTATTAGCCCAAGGACCTCCACTCTCAGCCCCAAAGAGCATTGGTCAGAAGATATAGGGGGGGGGGGGCTCTGCAACTGGAAAAGGGGCACTAGCTCAGCATGGGGTATATACTACATCACTTTTTGTGCCTGGGGCATCTTCTTCCTACTTTTCATTCTCTCCTTCTTAGCCTGTGATAGACATGCAACCAGATGCTGATAAAAAATAAGAGGCAGGGATGGGGGTGGGGAAGAGGTACTTGTGTGTTGAAGAAGAGTTGTGGGGATAAGAAGCAGACCTTCTCTTGAGAATTAGCCCCTAGAACTAATCCAGCCAAATTCCTTCGTTAAGTGAAGATAAAACCAAGGTTTTACGAGGGCACTGACCTGTGCAAAGGTAACACTCACTCATTAGGAGCAGGGTCAGAACCAGAAGCAGGGCCTTTTGTCCACAGCATTCATTGCTCTCTTCTAGGAAGTTGCTATCTCCTTCAAGCTTAGTCCAGTGAGGTTCAAAATCGGGCACTTACCAAAAACTAGCAGAGAAGTATGACAAGAGGGTGGGCATTCTTAATGATATCAGTATCTTACATTCTTTCCAAGGTAAAGCATATATTAGTATCCCCTCCCCACATAGCAGCAGAAAGGTAAAGTGTTTTACCCCAGATTATACCAATAGTTAATATGACCAGGTCTTGTAAACTGAAGCACAGTGCTTATATCACTACAATGTGGTCTCTAATGTACTGTCTATGCATCACTGTGTACAAGCTTCATGAGGGAAACAAATGTCTGTTTGGGTCACTGCTGCTTCTTTAATATCAGAAACTATTACTGTAGCCTCCCATAGCACTGTCCTTTGTAGACCAAGGCATAGTTCCACTTCCCAAGGTTTCTGTGTCTATTTCATTGATGTCTAACTCCCTCAGTACACACTGAATGTCTTGAGCCCCTGGATTACATTTGGATTTGCTCTTCCTTGTATCTCCAACTCAGAGCAGGATGCATACAATGCATTGTGTGCATACAATGTAATTTGGTGAGAGAACCATGGAATAGGGTGGCAAAAAAATCAAAGTTCAAGACAGAAGACTTATGTTTTAAATGCAGCTTTAACAACAGTTATAAGTCCTTGGATTAGTAAATTAGTGTATCAATGTTCACAGTTCTCATCCCCCCCCAAAAAAACCTCCACAAAACAGTAACAAACAGTCAACAAATATTTTTCTACACCCACTTCTGTGAGCTGGGTCCTGGGCTAAGAGCTAGAGACAGTGTTTCAAAAAGATAGAACACACCCTCAGCCTCAAGGACTAGCCTCACTGATTGTTTCACAGGATAGTTATAAAGATAAAATGAGACCTTTCATTCATTTAACAAATATTTATTGAGTTCCTACTTTGTTCCAGGCACTGTTCTGGGTACTGGGAATACAGCAGGGAATGCAAGCAAATCACCCTCATGGGACTTACATTTTAGTGGGAGAAGCAAGCCGGCAGGAAAATAAATAAACCAATTATAAAATAAATTAAATATGGCCACTGTACAGCCCCTTCTTTCAAGACATGGAATCCCTTTCTCACCTCTTCTGACTTGATCAATAGAATATAGCAGTTCTGTTGGAGTTTGAAAGCCTGGACCTCAAGAAGCCTTGCCACATCCATCTCATGCTCTTGGAACAGTGCTCTGAGTGAGTCACATAAAGCAGCCACTGTCACCTCCTCAAGGATGGGAGGCCACATAAAGGAGACGAATATGTCCAGCTGACAGCTAGCATCAAATGCCAGACTGTCAGTGGACCTTCTGGCCCAACTGATTCCCCTAACTGAATGTAGCTGCTTGAATGTGCCCGAGCAAAACAACCAATCGTGAAGAACTACCAGTCGTTGTTTTAGGTCAGTAAGCTTTGGGGTGGTTTGTTATGCAGCAGCAGTCAACTACATAGCATGTCAGAGGGGGCTCTGAAGAATAACAAAGCAGAATGAGGAGCATCGGGAGCCCAGGGCGAGCAAAGGAGATTTGCCATTTTATACAGATGGTTAGAGAAGTCCCACAGAGAAGAGCTTTCTGAGCAGAAAGAACAGGAAAGATGAAGGCTCTGAAGCAAGAACATCGTGCAGAGTATGGGGAACTGCAAGGATGGTCATGCATCTGCGGTAAAGTGAGAGATAGTGAGGGCAGAATGTGCAGACCCTTGTAAGGACTCTGGTTTTTATTCTGCCTGAACTGGGAAGCCATTGGAGGGGGCAGGGGTTGGTGAGTATCTAACAGTCTGCAAGAAATTCAGAGTACAAAAAGGGTTGACAATATGGCCTTTTCTCAATATATCTGCGGGGGGGCGGGCAGGAGAGCAAAATTATCCCAACACTTTATGGAAAGTATGTGAAGAAGTTTATGAACGTGCTATAGAGCAGAGGTCAGGGCATCTAACCCTTCCTGAGTTTGTCAGAGCAGCTGTCACTAAAAGGGACGCAGGAGCCGAAGATGAGTGAGAGTTAAGAGGAACTTGCTGAATCAAAAAGAGAATAAAAAATATTTTAGGTGGAAAAGAAATCCGGTGAAAGGGAGCAGAGACCAGGTCCAGTGGTCAAATCAGTCGGGGAGAGAAGGGCGTTAGGTAAAAATGTGCACTGTTGCCGATGCTTAAGAAATAATGCTCTGTGATAAAACATCCTTGGCTCTAAGAATTCCTGTTTTGGACTGAAGCTCTAGGAGAAACAGCAACAGTCTCTCCTGTTCACCAGTCCATCTCCAGTGCCGGCTGCAGACTACAGCACTTAGAAGGCACTCAGTGATTGCTAGTGCACCAACTGAACACATTCGTTTAACTATGCTAGCATCTTTTCCAAACTTATTAGACTACAAACCACCCCCAACCCCTCAATGATGCCGCTAGCATACCTTAAAACACATTTGGATGAGCAAACCTGGAAGAATGCTGTTGGAATACAGGGTTTTAGGTAGGGTATAAAGCGTGGGTGATAAGACAGAGAGCTGAGTTGGGTCGCATTGAAAAGTTAAGGGTCTTGGGCTTTATACTACATGTAAATGAGAACCTTTTTTTTTTTAAAGGAAAACCAGCAGAATTACATGGTGTAATTTTTTTCTTTTGAAGATAACCACTGTGATGCATAACAGATGGAAAGGAGAGTAAATGGAGACCTGGGCACTAGATAGAAGTTACCAATTCACCCCAAGGGTGAGTTTATGAAGGTATAAACTCATAAGGGTGTTGAGCATCATTCTGAAATTCTGAATTTTTTGATATAATACATAGGAAAGTATTAGAAACATAGGAACATAGGAAAGTAGGTTTTAGCAAAAAGGGCAACTTGACAGCTGATGTCAGACCAGATGTATTTATTGCCTTGCAGATCTTTATATGTAGCCACAAAATATGTTAATTTCCCACTCTCAGCATAATTTTATTTGGCCATGGGCAATTCACATAACTTTGTCTGGGCCTCAGCAGCCTCAATAACCCAGTAGTATTAGTAAAAGCCAGATTATAAGAATATAAGGCAAAGCAGTAACTGAAGGGGCTACAGTGGGCCTCAAAATTATTTGTTTGTTTTCTGTTTGAAGATTATGGATGCATGTGTTTGCATGTGTGTGTCTAATTCAATTACAGGTTAGCATTTCACAATGAAATATCATTCTCATATAAAATCTAGATTTTTAAGTTCTCTCAAAATACCAGCACTACCAGTATCGGGCCAGCAGCATTCTTAACTAGGAAACATCCTATCCTCAAATATCTCTTGGTTAGGTTCAGGCCAAATGGCACAAAGGGAGCATCTGTGGGCTCCCAGACAACAATTAGGGACTATATGTAAACTCTGGTCAAAAATGTGTTTCCCTTTAACATGGTAGAACACCTGATGCTCAGTGCTGTCTTAAGAATCACAGACTATTTTGCTAGAGTTTTGGGATCAAAAGGTCTTTTTTTGTTGTTGTTTTTGTTTATTTGCTTATTTTTAGTTGTTGATTTATTTTAAACAGAAATTCTTAAGGAAGTCAAATAACCTGGCCTTTTCTAAAAAGGTAAACAGGTACATAATTTGCTCATGGAAACAGATTTATTTAAAAAATAAAACTATTCACTTGCTAATATAGAAGGGAAAAATTCATGGAGTTCAGAAATAGCATATAATTTGAAAGTATAAAGTTAGTTTGTTATTTGATTTTTCCATGTGTGTGAACAAATAACAGCATACTATAGTCTTTTAAGACAAAGAGATTCAGAAACTAACTGAAAACATTTAGTCCTACATAAACACCAGAATAGTTCTCTTAGTAAGGCAAAGTTGGGTAGGAACCCACTTAATCAAACTAACTGAGACTGAAAGGGGAAATTTATAGGAATAAGTCAGGGGTATTTCACAGAACTCAAAGGCAGGAAATAAAACTGGGCCTCACGAGGAATGAGCTTGGGGGTTACAAAATTAGGGACCACAGCGAGTCTCTCAAAAACTCTGTTTTGAGCACCCACCTCGATAGGTGCTCTCTCTGCCCATGATTTTATTTTCTGACTTGAAAGCAACAAACAAAAAGCCTAGTTAGAATTCTGAAGTTCAATTTCATATTCTCAAGGCATCTGACTGGTCCATGTTGGATTGGGGGTATTCCAGAAGAAGTTTCAAGATGCCCCAAATCTTCTCATCTAAGACTGTGAGGACAGACCCTTGGGGTGTATAAGTGAACAGGTTTCATTAACAACGGGCCTGGGTGTAGGAAGGACACAATTGGCATCTTTTGTGTATACAAGAATTTTAATACTTAAAAAGAATGTGCATGGTATGATGTTTTGAGTTGAGTTTTATTTCACTGTAAAAACAAATTAGGAAGTGGCCACTAAGACATGCTTTTTGAGTCATTGTGGCTAAGACCTTCTGGGAGTTGAAATGTGTCTAAAACGTTTGGAATCTGAGACCTTTTCTGTTTCCTTAAATCCAGGCATAGGTGAAGTTTTATCATTTGTATGGTCAGTAAAGAAGAGAAGAATATGTGTATGTTTCGGCCTTGTCTGGGTAGTGTCATTTGGGCTTGTCTGTATAATAGGAGCAGATTCTCAGCAGTGGGAACACTTGTTGCCTGTGTATAATCAAGACCTCTGGGAAAGTAGTATTGTGTTCATGGAATTCTGACTTTTATCTGACTCTTATATATATATCAGTCTCAGATCTATAGAAAAACCACATGAGATAGATAGAAAGACTCAGAGCCAGAATTATCAAACAGTTCTCTGTCTTTTCTTTTTTTTTTTTTTAAGACGGGAAGGGAGAGAGAAAGAGGGAAAGAAGCATCAATGTGTTGTTGCCTTCTTGTGCATCCCCTACTGGGGACCTGGCCTGCAACCCAGGCATGTACCCTGATGGGGAATCGAACTGGTGACCCTTTGGTTCACAGGCTGGTATTCAATCCACTGAGCTACACTAGCCAGGGCCAGTTCTCTGTCTTTAACATCATTCTGTAGTAGTGTGAATGTATATTGTCAATTCAGAGGCTGTATGGTATCTCAAATGACCAAATATGTTATCTTCACTAGCTCCACAGGATATTTAGCTTAATATTCTCACCCTTGATTTAAAAGGCCAATCAATTAATAAAGCCTTGTAATTGGAGGGTATTTGATTTATGTGCATTGTTTCATTTGTACTCAGTTCATATAGGATTTCTTAATAATCAATTATAGTCAAGAATACTATACATTTCTTCTATATCTTTCTAGAATAAGAAGTGGTGGAAGCAAATGATCTTAAACTGGTTTCCTTAAATGGGTGCGTGTGACTTTTGTGTGGGTTCCCCACTTGGCAAGACAAATAGTCCCATCCACAAAGGGCAATGTAACAATAAACAAACCGTATAAATAAGTGAAACACCCTTCACAAAACCCAGTAAACTAATTCTATCCCTAAGGAATTAAAGGCAGACGAATGGAATCACGTAAACATCCTTGGAAGATGAGTAAAGGGGACATTTCCACTTCCACCCTTGGTGTCAATACCCAACTTAAATCAAAGTTGTGTGAGAATGTTCTAGAGAAGCTATGAAAAGAATATCCCAAGGCACATTTTTTCCAACTCATGTTAAGTACTTTAACCAGATTGTGACTACCAAGCCAAATGAAGGAATGATATTAACAAATTCAGTCAGTGTTTCACAATAACAAGCAGGCAACGCATTTTCCAGTTCCTGTTTAAGAAGATTGATGATCATCATTTGGGGTAGTGCGGAAACACTGCTAGAGATAAACTGAGCTTGTTCGTCCTTTGCTTAGCGACCAGACAGCTTCTGTGAAAGGAGCCACTGGACCCTAAAGTGAACCCCAAGTCCTCTAATCTGAGACTCAACTGTAGGATTGAAAAGCCTGTTGAAACATTGGCCCTGCGGCTCTCCGTCCATCATCAACAGAGTATCCTTCCTGCAGATTCTTAAACCCACAATTAAATAATAATGCAGCCCAAGGCCAACTTGGTGTCCAGTATACTCCTTTTCTTTTTAAAAGTAGGTTATTTCCAAAAAGATATTTAAAATTAATAAGATTTTAAGTAGCTTGAACAGAATTCTATTTGACTTATCTGGATAATTTTTCCAAAACATCTTTAGTTTAATCATACTTACTACACTAAAAGACAATTCATTCACCAGTTGTGCAGACATGGCGGGGGGTGGGGAATAAAAAATAATTTCTGCGGGTCTTTAATATAGTTTTTTTCCAGAAGTCATTGGACAAAGCAGCCTATAAATTCTTTAATAGTTAAAATATCAGTCAAGGAGGAGACTGCTCCTCTTACTACTATAATTTCTCTGCTCTAGTTATTTATATGAACCAACACAGTGACAGAAAATGTGAAGCTCAAAATAAATTTAGTAAGAACTTATTACACTTAATAAAAAATGCACAATTTCATGCTAGGTTTTTATTAATTAATTACCTAAATTACTACAAATGAATCTCAGCTAATATGTCAATTAATTATATTAACCAACACAAGCTAGGTACTGAAAATATATAGAGGAAAATAACATAGTCTTGGTTTTGTAGAATTATAATCAGGTATGTTATAACATAGGAAAGGACAAAGGGAAATTTTGGAGAGTATGCAAATGAGAAGATAAAGGTCAGAAGTGTGAGGAAGCATTCTTTATGAAGAAACTAATGATGGGATCATTCTTAGTTGGAGATGGTAAGGAAATACCTCTAGGTCTCTCCCATCTATGGTCACTGTACAAGGTGAAGGACCTGGACTAGACCTCAAAAAACCTAGACCACAGCTTTGGCTCCACTGGGACATGGTTCTTTGTCCTTGAGAAAAATCACTCTGTTCTCCCGCCACCCTTGCATGTTGCTGTGGAGGTCAAATGAGAAACCATTTTGAAGGCACTTCTCATTCTTCTCTTCACTCCAGTGTCACTTCTTATTTCACTGTGGATGGGTTTTCCACACTAGCTCCTTCACTCTGTATCAGAGGAAGAGTAGCTGTACTAAGTCTCAATGGCCTCCCCTGGATTCCTAGGCTCCCAGTTGGCGCCCTGCACACTCCCCATCAGATCCACTGTCACACCTGAGTGCTGTAGCTTATTGAAACGGTTGTTTTCACTGCTGAACTGTAAGCTCAGTCACAGCATGTTTATCTTTATACCTTATAAAGATGTATCTAGCCCTGGCTGGTGTGGTTCACTTGGTTGCAGTGTCGTCCCATAGACTGAAAGGTCACAGATTCAGTTCTTGGGCAGGGCACATACCTGGGTTGTGGGTTTGATCCCTGGTTGAGGCACACAGGAGAGGTCCCCTGTTGGGGCATGTACAAAAGGCAGTCAATTGATGTTTCTTGCCCCCCCTTCCTCCCCCCATCTTTAAAATCAATGGGCATGTCCTCTGGTAGGGATGAAAAAATAAATAAAGATGTATCTAGCTCAGCAATTGTCAACCGTTTTCATCTCATGGCACACATAAACTAATTACTAAAATACTGTGGCACACCAAAGAATGTATTTTGGTATGCCAAAAAAAATTTTTCTTTGCTGATCTGACCAAAAAGTAGGTATAATTTTGATTCATTCACAGCAGACGGCTATTGTGTTGGCTCTTGTTACTTTTTTATTCGACAATGTAGAGGTCGGTGCCCCTGACTAAACAGTCAGGTATGGCATGTTTTAAACATTCTTGCTGCAACCAGTTGGAAATCGCTGACCTAGTTGAATAGGTAAATGGAATCAACAACAGAAGATATTTTAGGGGCACTTGCTCTGAGCACTGACTATTCCCTGGGGGAAACCATCCATGCTGGGGCAGGACAGTGGCCCTCATTCCTGTCTGAGGAACTATAAGTTCACACACTTGAGAGGAGCTGAGGAAAGAGGGAAAGTCCAGGAGAGAGAGAGGGAAATGGTGATCATTTCTGTGCCAAGTGACGCATTCATAATTGCATGCAGTCTTTACAATAACCTAAGAACTAGGTATTAGCTCACTTTTATGGGTGAGAAAGTTGTGGCTCTGAGAAGTTAAAAAATTTGCACAAACACAAAACAGTGATCCACAAGAGTTGGCACCAGGGCTATGCCCTATATTTACATTTCCTAAACTATGTAACTGTGAAGTGTTAGTGGCCATTGTTTAAAGGATAATTGATGCTTAAATACAGTGTTATTTATGCCTTTTCCCTGGCCATGGGGAAGTAGGGGTGGGGGTGGGGGTGGGGAATGGAAGGTGTAATGCATGTGATATATTGTGGTAGATATGGTTGATTGTCTCCCTACAGCAATTTGTTATATTTTTTCTCCTGTTTCTTTCCTTTCTCTGTCAGATAATACTGTTTAGAGCTATGATAGCTAATTAATAATGCATTAAAGGCTGTGAGAATTCCAGTAGAAAACAAATGTACTTAACTTTAACTTGTGATTTCCAAACTGATTAGACCACAAGTTTTTTTTTAAATGAAGAATTTACTAAGATTTCAGAAAACACTAGTCCCTCCTAGAAAATTTTTTTTGTTGGCATCAATCAACACAATGCTTGATTAATGACAGTGAAACTGTCTTGCTGGTTTGAAGATCAAAACCCAAACGGTTTTTGCACAGCATTGCATACAAAACAAACTTTGCTCATAGCACACTATTTTGACCATGGCTAACAGTCAGCAAAGGTAGATATGCTTGAAACATAAGGTGTTCATTCTCAGCCTTCTTCCCAACTGTGCTTATCTGGAGAACAAAAGCGAAGAGACTAAGATGTCAGAGGAAGAACCAACAAACTCCTCCTAGACCCCTTGTCTCCTTACTGAGCGAAGGTGGAGCCACTGCCTTCCCTCAGTCCCCTCATCGTCCCTATTTCTCATCATGAGGGACTCATAATCAAGCAGCCTGAAGATCAGCTCATCAGGCAGAGAGCCAGGGAACATCAACAGTTGCTATGGAAACAGTCTTTGCCATTCCTCCCAGGAGGTGGCTTACTGGAAGTTTTATTCCCCCAGTTGGGTGTATTGTTTCACGTGAATCAAGAGTCTTAGATTACTGTTCCCAGGATAGTACTTCTCCCTCATCTTCTCTACGTTCCGGGTTCCTTACCTTGAAAGTGACCTGACACACTATTACAAATCGTTTTCCTCTGGGCACTAGTTTAGCCCAATCTACGCTTAACAAATTGATCTAATGTACTTTTATTTTCAGTCAACAGCTAAGCAAAGAACTTCCTGCCCTGTAATTTTCACACGTAGCAATTCACACACCTAAACAATAATTCTAAAGCATTCACTTCTGAATTGGAAGTGAAGTCATTACAAAGTCTAATGGGTAAGAAAAAGAGGGGTGAAGACTCAAGGGGCAGGAGGCACAGGCCTCTGTGGGTTAGGGTTAGTTCCCAGAATTGAAGGGCCACACTACAGGAATCTCCCAGCAATAAACAGAGGACGGTTGTTATTTTATGTAGATAATGTGCAATCCAAAGGACAGTAGGCTGTAAACAGATCTCTAATGGTTAAAAGAAAGCTTTCCCAGTACTTCATCCAAAGATGTTTCCCAGCCTGTTCTCTCCCCACACCCATACGCAAAAAAAAAAAAAAAAATCTAAATCTTATGATTTACGAATTCCCTGTAATTTAAACCCTGATTGAGGCCATCCATCTGCTTTGCAGTCATAAATTTATGGTAAGTCAGCTGCTCACATGGGTGAAGTGGGTCACTTCAATTTGAAACTCAGATGAATGACAGCAATCAGGAAAGCTCCTCCACATTCATTTACATAACGTAGCCGAAGCCATTAAATTCAAAATGGCATATGTCTTTATGAACAAGAAATTAGCAAATGCATTTTCATGATATGTTCTTTGCTCTTCTACAGAGCAAGAGTGAGAGAGTTACTTCCTTTTATGCAATTTATATGTGATGAATCAGCTTATTACTAAGGTTTCACAGAAGTTTTGGATGTAATGCAGGGAAATTCTGATAGGATACGATGTTTTAAGTTACCAGTAGTGTTATTTTTACTTTGCTGGAGAACCTGACTTCACTTGCATAGAGATCTGCCAAATGCTCCTCTTTTATGGGACTTAAGACAGTTACATCAATGCTTCAGTCACTCGAACACCCTTGCACCTGTTTCATTGCCTCTTTGAAAAATTCCATCCAGTTGTGTTCAGACCACTAACACAGATAGCTTGCTTCTTGAGCGCTATTCTGCAGAGAGCCAAGAGCACAATCTTTTGAATATATTTTAACTATAATTTTTTTTCAATAATGGAAGATGATTATAGCGGGGATGTTTTACAGTATTTTTATGATTTATAACACTTTAGTTGATCAGTTTATCATACTTTATTTATGATGACTTCTTTATGGAAAACATTTTGCTGAGCTGAGAATATCCAAAGTCAAACAGAAAAATAAACTCATCAAATACCCTGTCACTGGAAAAGACGATAACAGATGTTTCCCATCCCTATGTTTGTAACCCTGGGGAGGCAAACTTAAGGGTTTCCCATGTTTCCCAGATGCTGCGTGATGTGCCTGGGTTCCCAGGATTCATCCAAATGAAGGCGCACTGAGATTTGCAAATAGGAATTCCCCAGCTGAGAGACTCAGGGTTAGGGGAATAGGGCTCATCGGGGAAAAGGGGTTTGCATCTGGAATTCTAAGAGATCCCATGTGATGTTCTGTATTTTAATCTAGGCCACTCTTTCTACATTTTCAGTGTCTAGTAAAGGAGCAGGAAGGGTTTTCTCAGCTGCTCTTAATTTTCTCTTTTCCTTTGAAACTTTGCTAAATATTTTAGAAATAATAGGAAAAGGAGAAAAAAAATAGTTGAGAGAACAAGGGGTGATATCCAAAGTCAAGGGGCTGAATCACTCAGGATTCCTTAGTCTTTTGCACATTGGTTCTACTCCCACCCAATTCCAAACAACAGACCATCTGTATGCAACTAGATTGAAAGCACAAATACGAAAGTGTTGCTCTCTCAAGTCTCGACAGTGCTCATATGATTGTATGACTTCTCCTGGGGGCGTGTTCTCATATGTAAAGAGATAACATTATTGAATCTATTATATATACCTGTGTTCCAAATGCTTTATGGAGCAAATCATTTAACACTCACAGAGCTCTATGAAGTAGACACTGTTAAATTTTCCATTATATGAATGAGGAATTCGGGCTGTAGAGGTTTAAGTTACTTATTCATGCATACTGCTAATGATCGGAAGCACCAATCATTAGCAATCATTAGTGTTTTGAAAATAATTTTCTAATCTCAGAGGCCAGTCTTTGAAGCTCTGTGGTGTCCTTCCTGCTTTTGGGTTGATAACACATCTTTATAGATGGTGTTTTCTGTGGAATGAATCAAGGTAGGAATATATCACTTGCAAGTACAAGAAGACCAAGAATGGCCTTCCCAAGACCTAGGTTCTGCCATGAGTGAATTCACTCACCTTAACCAACAAACTATACTTTTCTGAACCTTGGATGCATCATCTGTAAATTTGGGGTCAGGGCTGGGGACTAGAGAAATCTGTAAGTCTCTTCTAGCTCTCTGATTTTAAGATTCGTGGATCATGTATTGTGTGGCATCTAGATAACTCCATATGCTGATGGTTACCCATAATCGCCCTTTAATGATGTTATGAGGACCACAGCTGTACTTTACCAATGTAACAGAGGAATAGTGTATGTAAAGCTGGTTGTTATTTTTGGTTGAGCCTTTTACATCATCGTCTGCACAAAATAAAGAAATAGAAAATGAGCATTAAAACCCATTACATCACCCATCAAAGAAATTTGGATCGTTGATGTGATCTGAGAAGAACTTTCCATAAGCACAAGGTTGTCATAGAGATTACATCCTGCAAACACCACTTCACAGCTACTGTGGTCAAGAGCTGTGACTTTAGTTTTATCTCATTTGAGGGTCTTGGTTGAAATCCAAAGAACCACAGAAAAAGATTATTCTCTTGTGGAAGCACTTAGAAATTGCCCTCATTGAAACATCATAGAAGAATCAGATCTGTAAAAATGTGCTACTTTGTTAATTATAGTGCATTTAAGAGAGTATAGTTTTCCTCTTCAACTGATCCACAGACCAAGTTGAAGTTGAGGGGGTTAGAAGAACACACACAATGAAGTTATGATAGTGGCTACACTGAGCCACAGTTAAAATAGTTCACTAAACCCATATCTGCAAAAAGAATCTTTTCTTAGCTCATGGGGACTCATTTCTAATCCTTAACAGAAAAACTAGGATAATCCCTTTTTTGTAATTTCTTAGTTTAATCTGAAACTTTTTGTGTAAATTCAGGATTGCTATATCAGGTTTACTCCAGTTCAAAGCTCTCTCTTAGACATCCCTTTCCTTCTATTTGATTCAATTCTAACTTCTCAAGAATGGAGCAGGAGAAGAGAAGGAAGACTGTCATGACCAGCCACACGCTACTTCACTGAGAATGGGATTCAATTCCTACACTCATTGCTCTGTGTTATGCCCTTCCATCCCAGAAATATCATCTTCCAAAGCTCTATTCTACGTTTTGCTAATAAGGCTTTCTCCTTCTAACGTGGAGTTACGTATACCTCATCTGGGGCAGGGAATGTCAGGAAGTGATAAAATGAAGGAGAGGAAAAATTTTGGAGAAGACTCAGCTCTCCTGGTTTGTCATAGCTTCTTTATTTTTTCCAGGAATTCACAGAATTTATGGTAGTTGACAAAGAAAACATTGTTTGATGCTTGACGTTATCAGACTGGACTAACTGAAATTGTTGTGTGGGAATGATTCTTCCACATTCCTGATGTTTCTTTCCACATGGAGGAAGCTCTATTAGTGTAACATTCCTGGTCTCTCTCCTGCCCTCTTATCTACTTCTCTTTAGAGGAGAAGGAGAGAGTTCTTTATTGGTTAGTAGGCATAGTCTGCTTACTTCACCCTTTTCTTCTTGCTTGGAGGTATCCTGCCTACAGAAAGTCTGGTTTACTATTTGTTCCCTGCCTTCTCCCAGAGGGGAAATTGTGGTTTTCCAGAATGTTCTGTACCTGGATGGGGATGTCTGCTTTAAATCTAGGCTCATTATTGGTAAATCCATTTTCCGAAACATACTAGCTACTTTCTCCCATATGAGCCTTGTCAGTAATAAAGGCAATCTTTTGCTCTCCCATCTATCTTCTTATTTAATTGGTTCAGACCTTGGTTAAAGAAGAGAGTTACTATTTCTAATTTTAACGAATATTTTATATATTATCCTTTCCCACTGTTAATGTTCTTTCCCCCAGTTCTGTCCCCCCCTCTCAAATTTGACCATGAGTATGACAAATTTAGGTCAGATTCTGGCTGTGCCAAATATAAGTAGAGTAACGACAGACATGTTGTTTAGTCTCTGAGCTTTAGTTTCCTTATCTGCACAGTGAGCGTATTAAGAATTCCTTCCCAAAATTATTAAGGACATTCACTGGGACCACACATATAATGGGGCTCACTAGTTATTTCCTTCTCTAATTGCCAATTTGTGGCTGTGATAAGAAACCAGATAATTTTTCCATCACATTTGCAGGACTCAGTGAGCAAAAAGTACTTTGACATTGAACTATTTCTATTTTTCCAAACCATTTTCAGTAACATGCAAAGGTCAATCTCCACACGAATGCTTTCAGCCCCCAGGCTCTTTCTTCTAAAGACACTTTATGGCTGGACATATTTCTAAGGGCATCCAATTCAGGAGCCTTCGTTTCTTTATTGAGGTGTTTCCTCATTTTTAAAAGACTGGGATGTGGATTTATAATATGCCAACATGACACCTTTCAGCCAGAAACCAGGAAGAAAAAAAGTGAGTAAGTTGTCTGAGGACTCGATCCAAATTCTTGCTGCATTTTAGAAACCTGAATATGCTTCCGCCTTCTCACTCTGAGGTTTATAAGAAAAATACAGCTAGAAAATTTTGGTCACTGTGAACTAAAATGTGGTGTGTGTGTGCTCAGCAATGCTATACCTTGATCAATGCTGAGGGGAGTCCCTGTCTCTTTCCTAATAGGCGAGCACAAATCAATCACCAGGACAGAAACAAACAAACAAAATGTGGCTAAAGTGTTCTGGATCAAAAGAAACTTGGAATAAATAAGCCTAGTATGTTATTGAGAGGGTCTCTATAGAAACAACTTTAGATAAAGTATCTGCTACTGTATTAGCTCCCTAACTTCCTTGGAATAAGTCATTCACAGGGTCTCAGGGGTTCTCTAGCAGCTAGGCTGGTCTGGCAGTGAAATACATCTGGGCAGCAGTTGACTTTCTGCTTTATATACTCAACTGAAATAGCTTACTCTACTTCCATGTATTTATTTTTATACAAGTCACCTGAGTTAAGAAATTTAAATAGAAAATAAAAAGTAATCACTGTCTTTCTCATTATCATCATCCTACTATCCCTGATTAACTACTGCTTTTAGTTCATTCACGTTGTTCCTGACTTCATGATTTACACATGAAAATATACATAAATATATAGAAACAAATGCACCCACATGCATATAAAGATACTTCAATAGTTACCAGGGTGGAATCATAAAGGCACTGCCCTGTAACCTGCTTCTTCACTTAATAATATTTGAGACCATTTTTAATAACATTTCATTCAGATTTGTATCATTACTTTAATGATTCCAAAGTTGCCTTTTTGGAATGTACCTTATTTCTTTGACCAATCTCTAATTAAAGGGCATTTGAATTGTTTCTGGTTTTAAGCAGAATTAAGAACACTGAGTTAGCCCTGGCTGGTATGGCTCAGTGGATTGAGTGCTGTGCTGAGAACCAAAGGGTTGCTGGTTTGATTCCCAGTCAGGGCACATGCCTGGGTTGCTGGCCAGGTCCCCAGTAGGGAGCTTGTTACAGGCAACCACACTTTGATATTTTTCTCCCTCTCTCCCTTTTTTCCCCTCTCTCTAAAAATAAAAAAAATAAAATCTTAAAAAAAAGAATGCTGAGATAAACTTCCTTTTATATACACCTTTGCATAAATACTTGCCCAATTCATTATTTGAGCTAAATTCTTGAAAGTAAAATTAATGTGTAAAAGGAAATGCATATTTTTATAACTTCTCATACCTGTTGCCCTACAGAGAGATCGTACTAATTAATACTTCTTTTTTTAATTACTTTATTGTTGTTCATTTACAGTTGTCTGCATTTCCCCCCCACCACTTTCCCCCCTGACCTCAGCCAATCCCACCACCCTCCCTTGCTCCCACCCTCCCCCTTGGTTATGTCCATGTGTCCTTTATAGTGTGACTCCACTCCAGGAAGACAAAAAATCCAATTCAAAAATGGGCAAAAGACTTGAACAGACACTTCTCCAAGGAGGATATACAGAGGTCACAGAGTCATATGAAAAGATGCTCAGCATCACTAGCCATCAGAGAGATGCAAATTAAAACCACCATGAGATACCACTTGACACCGGTCAGAATGGCCATCATAAACAAATCAACAAAGTGTTGGAGAGGATGTGGAGAAAAGGGAACCCTAGTGCACTGTTGGTGGGATTATAGACTGGTGCAGCCACTGTGGAAAACAGTATGGGATTTCCTCAGAAAACTAAAAATGGAATTGCCTTTTGACCCAATAATTCCACTGCTGGGATTATACCCTAAGAGCCCTGAAACACCAATCCAAAAGAACCTATGCACCCCAATGTTCATAGCAGCACAATTTACAATAGCCAAATGCTGGAAGCAACCTAAGTGCCCATCAGTCAATGAGTGGATCAAAAACTATGGTACATTTACACAATGGAATTCTACGCAGCAGAGAGAAAGAAGGAGATCCTACCCTTTGCAACAGCATGGATGGAACTAGAGAGCATTATGCTAAGTGAAATAATCCAGGCGGTGAGGGACAAATACCACATGATCTCACCTTTAACTGGAACATAATCAACAAAAGAAAACAGCAAACAAAATACAACCAGAGACATTGAAATTAAGAACAATCTAACAATGGCCAGAGGGGAAGGGGGAGGGAACAGCAGGGGAAAAACTTCCAGGAGACACTATAATTAAAACTTCTAACAGCAGTCTGAGAGCAGCCATTTCCCCCAAGTTCTTGTCCAAACTGAATTTTCTCTTTATTTTTAATTTCTTACAATCAGATTCATTCCTTTTAAAAATATTTTTTAAACAAAATCAGCAAGTAACCACTAAATCCAAACTTCTTAATCACAGGAAACTAGCAAAGGATTCCTAAGAATTGTTTTGGTACAATTAAAACATGAGTGAATATGCAAATTTGTCTTAAAAACTCTTATATTAGTTGTACGGGAATATCTTACAAGAAATTCTCTTACACGAGCCTCCCAGCAGAAAATTCTGTTTTGGACTGCAGGCGTATTCTGAATTTTGGCCATTGATCAAAACATTAGTTCCACTTGATAAAGGAAAGCAAAACAAAGCCAATGATTCTAAATATTTCACAACCTAGATGGAAGCCTCTAGTTAAAGATTCATATCTATGTTTGAATACCACATGTAAAATTTGTGATTCCAATTAAATTAGCCCTGAATTCATTATAGCAATATTATGGAAAGAACTTTGGACTTAGAATTGGTAGAGACTTATATCTCGACACCACTGATTCAAATGATGAAGTTGCATCTGACATTCAAACAATATAAGTAGATTTCAAGTACCAGTAAGAAGCAATAACTGTTAATCCAGTGCCAAGACACTAGCAACATAATTCTAACTCTGATCTGTCCGTGTAGCTGCCCATGATATGGTTAAAGGATGAATGAGATATTTGAAACCTACTTTTCTGGGAAGATGAGTAGGGGAAAAAAATGTACAAAAATGCCTGCAGGTGTCTGTCTGTAATGCGTTAATCTTACATCTGTAAAGCCTATGCCACAGTACTCTAAAAGATGTCTTCTATACATTTTAATCTTTCACCAAATCACTTCACTGAAATAATGTTTTTGCTTTCAAATTTGACAATGCATGCTATAGAATCTCACAAAGACAGCCATTATAAATTGTCACACTTGATTATTTCTTTCCCTAGTGGAAATGAACCGAAATCACCATAGCAGAAATATACATGGGCGAGGCTGGAGGCAGGCACAAGCTGTGCTGGGAAAGTCTTCTGGGCCACTTGACATGGCAGTCGGCAGTGACGCAGTCCCTGCTTGCAAGTCCATGTGTGAGAACATAAATCATTAGTTTTCATTTGAAACTGCATGAGGAACCTCCTCTCTGGCTCTTCATGGTTTAAAAGAAAACACACAATGATGATGTAATGACTTGCCAGCTAAAGAACATTTTTTCATTTATCAAATCATTAATCATAGTGATGGAGAGGGCTTGGGTCATTCAGTTTCCCCTCCCTGCTTCTCCTGATTTGCACACAGCCACCCATCCCCTTCTCTATCCGATTGCCCTGTCCCCTGAAAGCTGACCAGTTAGGGTCTGGCTACTGCCTTTTAGTTGCCGTCTAATGGAATCCCTGCTCATTTGATTTCTGGTGATCCTGCCAAATTTGAACCTTAGAGACATTCCTATGTTTAGAACTATTTCTCCAGTGTGGACAGAATGATCAGAAATAGACTTATTAAGGAAAATAACTCACCCCAAATCACTCCTGACCTTTGAGACATTCTTCATTTCTGCCCCTTGTGGTAGGTTAATGACCAAAATGACCTCAGGTGTTCATATCTCCCTGTACCCACATCCTCTGCAGTGAGATTCTGGACCTTCTCCCTTCAACACGTGGAAGTGGGATGGAACAAAGGCTCTAACTAATGGATTTGTATGTCAAAAGTGGGTGGGTAATCTTTTCTGAAAAAGAAAAAAATGAATGATGTTGCAAAGGACATGGGATACAAAGAAGAAAGGTGAATTTAAAAAGCAGTTTGACCTTGTCACTTCACTACTTATAACTTTTCCATCATCTTTGATGGGTTTGGAGGTTGGTGTGGGTCGCTGCTATGGCTTGCAGGAATGATAAAAGAAGAGTCTGGAACAGAAGGTTTGTGGGAAATTTTTAGATGCAACTAAAATGAAATGTGTATTTTCTCCTTGTGCAGTAGAAACATTCCTGTACAGCAATTCTTTCACATGGGCATGACTATCTGACTGTCCAGAAGACGGAACTTATGAACGCGCCAAGTGCTTTACTCCAGGCCATCCTGCCACTTAGTGACAGTGCAGGAGTTTGAATTTGGTGCCCTGATTCCAAGGGTCTCTTTCTTTGTTTTCATGACACCAGGGTTGTGCGCTGTGCTTTCGTGAGCTACTATGTTCTTGTTAGGGTGTCACTGAGTCATTAAGATGGACTATGCGATGGGCATTGTGGATAGTGACGACTAAGAATACCGTACATGGGCCCTGCCCTCACTTTGCGAAGACTACTTTTACCTAATGGAAAAAGAATGTGTTAAAAACAAAAGTAAACAAAAAGCACTGGAATTGAAGTCCTGGTTCAAACATTTAACTTCTACTTGATCTTCCCCTCGAATAACCTCCCTGGTAAATAGAGATGATCCCTTGGTTATATAACTCTTGGTATAGTATTGTACAAAAGCCAAACAAGAGTGTGTGAACCAAATAAGACAGTAATTAATAAAGCACTGCATGCAAATTGATGGAAGTCTGCCTACTGTTTTCCTTTGTTATGTATTTTTTCATCCTATGAAGCTTTCTTGAACTTTCAGACCTACATTTTTCAACCTCAGGTAGTATCAACCACTTATTCTTTCCTGCCTTTGCAGTGCCTAGTACCTGCTTCCATCAAAACAACTAGAAACCTTGATCTCAATTACATGCAAGGGAGAGGATGGAGTCATTTCTTCCATATATCCCCAGCACTTAGTGCAAAGCTTGGAAAACAACAGATACTCAACAAATATGGTAGAATAAATACACAAGAAAGGACATGTAAGGTATCCCATCCTGGTCCCTTGTCTCATTCTTCTCTCTGGACATAGTCTAAAACCCGGGTGTTGTCACTGTGCCCTGACCCATCCTGTCCCAGGAATACACACCAATATAACTTGCTTTTGATCTATTCAGCTGCCTTCACATTAATCTCCTGGTTGATGGACCCAGTGTTACTGAGTCACATTTGCCATTGTATACATTTACCTTGAACTCTTAAGGAAGAAGGAAGCCCCACAGGCTCCCCGGTACAAATACAGATACTATTGCAAAGGAGGCTATTTTTCAAAACATGTCTTGATCCAACCAATGTACGTGCAGCCACTCACATGTGAGTACTAGTTATCTGCAAATAAACTTATCAAAGTTTAAAGCTATTCAAAACTAGAAGAATTACTGGCTTTGATTTTAGATACAGAGGATAAACAAACCCTGCTCAAACCAGTTTCAACTCAATCTCAGCCACTAGATTAAAGCCCAAACGTGTCTCTGTCTGAATCACTAACAGACTTCTGTCAAATTATGTGTATATTTAAGTTGTTTTTGAAGGGTACTTTCTATATTTTCATATTGGACCAGTGTCTCTTCGTCCAGTTACAGACAGATCTATTTGTTGATCAATAGGCTGGTTTTTATACCTAGGCTTTAGTTTATAGGCACAAAAATTGAAAAATTAAATGAAACTCTTCTTTTGTTTTTTGTTTGTGTATTTTATATAAATTTGATTTAAAAATTTTAAATAGACTTCTGGCTAAGATGGAGGCATAGGTAGGTACACTTTGCCTCCTTGCACAACCAAAAGAAGGACAACAACAAATTTAGAAACAAAAAACAACCAGAACTGCCAGAAAATGAAACTTTATGAAAATCAGAGAACAAAAGAGTTAAAGAAGAAACATTCATCCAGACTGGTAGGAGGTGTGGAGATGGGCAGCTGAGGGGAGAGGACACAAGGCAAGGCTGTGGCTGGCTGACTGGGCAGTCTCACATTTGTGTGCGGATAACCTGGGAGGAACAACTGGGGCGTGAGGCAGACTGCACAACTCGGGTTCCAATGCAGGGAAATAAAGCCTCAAAACCTCTAAATGTAAAAGCTTATGGGGGCTGCAGTGGTGGGAGAGACTCCCAGCCTCACAAGAGACTCACAGGATCCTAGAATGCACACAAACCCACTCACCCAGGAATCAGCACCAGAAGGGCACAATTTGCTTATGGGCAGTGGGGCAAGTGACTGAAAACTGGTGGAGAGCTGAGCAAGCACACTTGTTCCCTCTCGGACCCTTCCCCAACATATAGCACCACAAGGCAGTGCTGTAAGTTGCCCTGCCCTAGTGAATACCTAAGACTCCACCCCTTAAAACATGACAGATATGCCAAGACAAAAAAATATGGTGCAAATGAAAGAACAGATCAAAGCTCCAGAAAAAATATAACTAAGCGATGAATAGTCAGCCTATCAGATACACAGTTCAAAACACTGGTAATCAGGATGCTCACAGAAATGGGTGAGTATGGTTGTAAAATAGAGGAAGAAGTGAAGGCTATGAAAGTGAAATAAAGAAAAATATACATGGAACCAGCAGTGAAGGGAAGGAAACCGGGACCCAAATCAACGATTTGGATCAGAAGGAAGAAATAAACATTCAACCAGAACAGAATGAAGAAACAAGAACTCAATAAAATGGGGAGAGGCTTAGGAACCTCTGGGGCAACTTTAAACGTTCAAACATCTGAATCATAGGGGTGCCAGAAAGAGAAGAAGAAGAGCAAGAAATTGAAAACTTATTTGAAAAAATAATGAAGCAGAACTTCCCCAATCTGGCAAAGGAAATAGACTTCCAGGAAATCCAGGAAGCTCAGAGAGTCCCAAAGAAGTTGGACCCAAGGAAGCCCACACCAAGGCACATCATAATTACATTACTCAAGATTAAAGATAAGGAGAGAATCTTACAAGCAGCAAGAAAAGGAGACAGTTACTTACAAAAGAGTTCCCATAAGCTATCAGCTAGTTTCTCAAAAGAAACCTTGCAGGCAAGAAGGGGCTGGAAAGAAGTATTCAAAATCATGAAAGGCAAGAACCTATATCCAAATTACTCTATCCAGCAAAGCTATCATTTAGAATGGAAGGGCAGATAAAGTGCTTCCTAGATAAGATCAAGTTAAAGGAGTTCATCATCACTAAGCCCTTATTATATGAAATGTTAAAGGATCTTATCTAAGAAAAAGAAGATCAAAACTATGAACAGTAAAATGACAACAAACTCACAATTATCAACAACTGAACCTAAAAAAAAAACAAAATAAAAAATGAACTAAGCAAACAACTAGAACAGGTACAGGATCACAGAAATGGAGATCACATGGAGGGTTATCAGCAGGGAGGGGGAGGAGG